>OY282503.1:25788685-26038685 GCA_958295605.1 Ajuga chamaepitys
CAAGTATCCATAACTTGATCCGTTTGTTTTATCAAGTCACCAAGTACACACAATGGGACCCAATTCCGCTTATCGGATCAACAAGCACCAACTATTTGACTCGATTCGACTTCTCGAATCATAAAGGCTTGTATTTGACCCCAATTGACTTCTCTGATCAACAAGTCTTCCATTTGACCTAATTCAGCTTCTCTAATAAACAAGTATCCATAACTTGATCCGTCTGTTTTATCAAGTCACCAAGTACGCACAATGGGACCCAATTCCGCTTCTCGGATCAACAACCACCAACTATTTGACTCGATTCGACTTCTCGGATCATTAAGGCTTGTATTTGACCCACATTGACTTCTCGGATCAACAAGTCTTCCATTTGAACTAATTCGGCCTCTCTAATCAACAAGTATCCATAACTTGATCCGTTTGTTTTATCAAGTCACCAAGTACACACAATGGGACCCAATTCCGCTTATCGGATCAACAACCACCAACTATTTGACTCGATTCGACTTCTCGAATCATTAAGGCTTGTATTTGACCCCAATTGACTTCTCGGATCAACAAGTCTTCCATTTGAACTAATTCGGCTTCTCTAATCAACAAGTATTCATAACTTGATCCGTTTGTTTTATCAAGTCCCCAAGTACGCACAATGGGACCCAATTCCGCTTCTCGGATCAACAACCACCAACTATTTGACTCGATTCGACTTCTCGGATCATTAAGGCTTGTATTTGACCCACATTGACTTCTCGGATCAACAAGTCTTCCATTTGAACTAATTCGGCCTCTCTAATCAACAAGTATTCATAACTTGATCCGTTTGTTTTATCAAGTCACCAAGTACACACAATGGGACCCAATTCCGCTTATCGGATCAACGACCACCAACTATTTGACTCGATTCGACTTCTCGAATCATTAAGGCTTGTATTTGACCCCAATTGACTTCTCGGATCAACAAGTCTTCCATTTGAACTAATTCGGCTTCTCTAATCAACAAGTATTCATAACTTGATCCGTTTGTTTTATCAGGTCACCAAGTACGCACAATGGGACCCAATTCCGCTTCTCGGATCAACAACCACCAACTATTTGACTCGATTCGACTTCTCGAATCATTAAGGCTTGTATTTGACCCACATTGACTTCTCGGATCAACAAGTCTTCCATTTGACCTAATTCAGCTTCTCTAATCAACAAGTATCCATAACTTGATCCGTTTGTTTTATCAAGTCACCAAGTACACACAATGGGACCCAATTCCGCTTCTCGGATCAACAACCACCAACTATTTGACTCGATTCGACTTCTCGGATCATTAAGGCTTGTATTTGACCCACATGGACTTCTCGGATCAACAAGTCTTCCATTTGAACTAATTCGGCTTCTCTAATCAACAAGTATCCATAACTTGATCCGTTTGTTTTATCAAGTCACCAAGTACACACAATGGGACCCAATTCCGCTTATCGGATCAACAAGCACCAACTATTTGACTCGATTCGACTTCTCGAATCATTAAGGCTTGTATTTGACCCCAATTGACTTCTCGGATCAACAAGTCTTCCATTTGACCTAATTCAGCTTCTCTAATAAACAAGTATCCATAACTTGATCCGTCTGTTTTATCAAGTCACCAAGTACGCACAATGGGACCCAATTCCGCTTCTCGAATCAACAACCACCAACTATTTGACTCGATTCGACTTCTCGAATCATTAAGGCTTGTATTTGACCCACATTGACTTCTCGGATCAACAAGTCTTCCATTTGAACTAATTCGGCTTCTCTAATCAACAAGTATTCATAACTTGATCCGTTTGTTTTATCAAGTCACCAAGTATACACAATGGGACCCAATTCCGCTTATCGGATCAACAACCACCAACTATTTGACTCGATTCGACTTCTCGAATCATTAAGGCTTGTATTTGACCCCAATTGACTTCTCGGATCAACAAGTCTTCCATTTGACCTAATTCGGCTTCTCTAATCAACAAAAGCAGTCATAACAAAAATAGGAAGAGGCTCTCTCCTCTCTCTAAAAACTAGGAAACACAAGCCTTCTCCCCCTTGGCCGGCGGCTGTTGCCGCCGGCAGCCGCCGGCAACATATTTATTCTATTATGCTTTTATCTTCCTTTTCATACGAAGAGGCGTCTTTCTCTCTCTCGCCCTAGGGCTTGCCCTGGGGCTGCGCAGCCTTGCCTTCGCCTGAAATCACTTCGCCGGAGGTGATATTGGAACCCTTTTCGTGTTCTAGGACCCTGAAAGAGACTCGAAAAGTCGTTTTTCCGTGAGCCCAGATCTCCGCCATTAAAGGGTCCTTCGAGCTCTGGGCTTCTTCTCTTCGAATCTCAGTCTGAAACGCCTGTTCTTCGCCTGAATCTCTCTCGCCGGAGGTGATATTGGAGCTTGGATTCATTCACGGTCCCGCCGCTACTCGTACAACCAGATCCGGTTCTATTTCAGGAGTGGATCTGTTGAATGTATCTTCGCATCTTTGCGATTTTTTCCCCTGGTCGGAAAGCATACATGCCGGATTTCTGCAGCATCAATCCATGGCGGTTCCCCTGAGTCGGCCGACCATATTTCAATGAGTCCTTTCCTCCCGCCGAGTCGACTCAGTGTATCTTCGTCTCTAGCGGCGCAGGATTAGGGACTGCTCTGCCCTACACAAACCGGTTCTTGGGTTCTGGCCCGACCCGAACCCACGCGTGTTTCAGTGAACCGGACCAACCCAACCGGTTCGTTATCTGGCTTTTCAGCAGCTTCTTCCTCATATATTTGGAAGCTGAACATCTTTGTCTTGGAGCTGATTTCAATATTCTGACTTTTTGCTACTTCTCGATTGAGTTCGAATTAATCAGCCCTTGCTATCAAGAATTTCAGATTCTGTCTATTGAGCTCACATGGGGCTGTTTTTCTTGGACTAATGAGACAGACCATGTGATTTTGCTATGTTTATTTTGCTCGTGGCCAATTGATCATTATGTGCTATTGTTGTTGTATTTAATTACATGTCGAGAATGGTTCAGTTTGCACGTTGTTTGGACTGACGAACAAGACCATGTGTTGGTATTTGATGGATTTCTTGGAATTGACTAAAATTCCAATTGTCATGTTTTGGGATAATGGTTGTGATTACAGATTTGACAGCTACGAGCTAATGCATTGTAATCTTCCCAGGGATTTTGGACTCACGCCGATGTGAGGAGTGTTGGATTTCCTCCACGCTTGGATTTCGTGACATAGGGCAAAGTGCTTTGCATCTGTAGTACACAAGAAGACAGTCTCATTCATTGCATCACATTGGCTTGTTCTTGCCACTGCTTATATTTCTTTAGCCAATTTAAGACGCATTATGTACACCTTTATCTGTCGGCTTGTGGCATGAAAAGGTTTTTAGTTTGCTTTTGTGAGTGACCGTCATGTGGTCTCCACATTATTCACACGTTTCTGTATTCTCTTTATTTTCCTTTTTATTTATAATACTACCTATTTAGCTTCTCTAATCAACAAGTATCCATAACTTGATCCGTTTGTTTTATCAAGTCACCAAGTACGCACAATGGGACCCAATTTCGCTTCTCGAATCAACAACCACCAACTGTTTGACTCGATTCGACTTCTCGAATCATTAAGGCTTGTATTTGACCCTAATTGACTTCTCGGATCAACAAGTCTTCCATTTGACCTAATTCGGCTTCTCAAATCAACAAGTATCCATAACTTGATCCGTTTGTTTTATCAAGTCACCAAGTACGCACAATGGGACCCAATTTCGCTTATCGGATCAACAACCACCAACTATTTGACTCGATTCGACTTCTCGAATCATTAAGGCTTGTATTTGACCCCAATTGACTTCTCGGATCAACAAGTCTTACATTTGAACTAATTCGGCTTCTCTAATCAACAAGTATTCATAACTTGATCCGTTTGTTTTATCAAGTCACCAAGTACGCACAATGGGACCCAATTCCGCTTCTCAGATCAACAACCACCAACTATTTGACTCGATTCGACTTCTCGAATCATTAAGGCTTGTATTTGACCCACATTGACTTCTCGGATCAACAAGTCTTCCATTTGAACTAATTCGGCTTCTCTAATCAACAAGTATCCATAACTTGATCCGTTTGTTTTATCAAGTCACCAAGTACGCACAATGGGACCCAATTCCGCTTCTCGGATCAACAACCACCAACTATTTGACTCGATTCGACTTCTCGGATCAGTAAGGCTTGTATTTGACCCACATTGACTTGTCGGATCAACAAGTATTCCATTTGAACTAATTCGGCTTCTCTAATCAACAAGTATCCACAACTTGATCCGTTTGTTTTATCAAGTCACCAAGTACACACAATGGGACCCAATTCCGCTTATCGGATCAACAACCACCAACTATTTGACTCGATTCGACTTCTCGAATCATTAAGGCTTGTATTTGACCCCAATTGACTTCTCGGATCAACAAGTCTTCAATTTGACCTAATTCAGCTTCTCTAATCAACAAGTATCCATAACTTGATCCGTTTGTTTTATCAAGTCACCAAGTACGCACAATGGGACCCAATTCCGCTTCTCGGATCAACAACCACCAACTATTTGACTCGATTCGACTTCTCGGATCATTAAGGCTTGTATTTGACCCACATTGACTTCTCGGATCAACAAGTCTTCCATTTGAACTAATTCGGCTTCTCTAATCAACAAGTATCCATAACTTGATCCGTTTGTTTTATCAAGTCACCAAGTACGCACAATGGGACCCAATTCCGCTTCTCGGATCAACAACCACCAACTATTTGACTCGACTCGACTTCTCGGATCAGTAAGGCTTGTATTTGACCCACATTGACTTGTCGGATCAACAAGTCTTCCATTTGACCTAATTCGGCTTCTCTAATCAACAAGTATCCATAACTTGATCCGTTTGTTTTATCAAGTCACCAAGTACGCACAATGGGACCCAATTTCGCTTCTCGAATCAACAACCACCAACTGTTTGACTCGATTCGACTTCTCGAATCATTAAGGCTTGTATTTGACCCTAATTGACTTCTCGGATCAACAAGTCTTCAATTTGACCTAATTCAGCTTCTCTAATCAACAAGTATTCATAACTTGATCCGTTTGTTTTATCAAGTCACCAAGTACGCACAATGGGACCCAATTCCGCTTCTCGGATCAACAACCACCAACTATTTGACTCGATTCGACTTCTCGAATCATTAAGGCTTGTATTTGACCCCAATTGACTTCTCGGATCAACAAGTCTTCCATTTGAACTAATTCGGCTTCTCTAATCAACAAGTATCCATAACTTGATCCGTTTGTTTTATCAAGTCACCAAGTACGCACAATGGGACCCAATTCCGCTTCTCGGATCAACAACCACCAACTATTTGACTCGATTCGACTTCTCGGATAAGTAAGGCTTGTATTTGACCCACATTGACTTCTCGGATCAACAAGTATTCCATTTGAACTAATTCGGCTTCTCTAATCAACAAGTATCCACAACTTGATCCGTTTGTTTTATCAAGTCACCAAGTACACACAATGGGACCCAATTCCGCTTATCGGATCAACAACCACCAACTATTTGACTCGATTCGACTTCTCGAATCATTAAGGCTTGTATTTGACCCCAATTGACTTCTCGGATCAACAAGTCTTCCATTTGACCTAATTCAGCTTCTCTAATCAACAAGTATCCATAACTTGATCCGTTTGTTTTATCAAGTCACCAAGTACGCACAATGGGACCCAATTCCGCTTCTCGGATCAACAACCACCAACTATTTGACTCGATTCGACTTCTCGGATCATTAAGGCTTGTATTTGACCCACATTGACTTCTCGGATCAACAAGTCTTCCATTTGAACTAATTCGGCTTCTCTAATCAACAAGTATCCATAACTTGATCCGTTTGTTTTATCAAGTCACCAAGTACACACAATGGGACCCAATTCCGCTTCTCGGATCAACAACCACCAACTATTTGACTCGATTCGACTTCTCGGATCATTAAGGCTTGTATTTGACCCACATTGACTTCTCGGATCAACAAGTCTTCCATTTGAACTAATTCGGCTTCTCTAATCAACAAGTATCCATAACTTGATCCGTTTGTTTTATCAAGTCACCAAGTACGCACAATGGGACCCAATTCCGCTTCTCGGATCAACAACCACCAACTATTTGACTCGATTCGACTTCTCGGATCAGTAAGGCTTGTATTTGACCCACATTGACTTGTCGGATCAACAAGTCTTCCATTTGACCTAATTCGGCTTCTCTAATCAACAAGTATCCATAACTTGATCCGTTTGTTTTATCAAGTCACCAAGTACGCACAATGGGACCCAATTTCGCTTCTCGAATCAACAACCACCAACTGTTTGACTCGATTCGACTTCTCGAATCATTAAGGCTTGTATTTGACCCTAATTGACTTCTCGGATCAACAAGTCTTCAATTTGACCTAATTCAGCTTCTCTAATCAACAAGTATCCATAACTTGATCCGTTTGTTTTATCAAGTCACCAAGTACGCACAATGGGACCCAATTCCGCTTCTCGGATCAACAACGACCAACTATTTGACTCGATTCGACTTCTCGGATCATTAAGGCTTGTATTTGACCCACATTGACTTCTCGGATCAACAAGTCTTCCATTTGAACTAATTCGGCTTCTCTAATCAACAAGTATCCATAACTTGATCCGTTTGTTTTATCAAGTCACCAAGTACACACAATGGGACCCAATTCCGCTTATCGGATCAACAATCACCAACTATTTGACTCGATTCGACTTCTCGAATCATTAAGGCTTGTATTTGACCCCAATTCACTTCTCGGATCAACAAGTCTTCCATTTGACCTAATTCAGCTTCTCTAATCAACAAGTGTCCATAACTTGATCCGTTTGTTTTATCAAGTCACCAAGTACGCACAATGGGACCCAATTCCGCTTCTCGGATCAACAACGACCAACTATTTGACTCGATTCGACTTCTCGGATCATTAAGGCTTGTATTTGACCCACATTGACTTCTCGGATCAACAAGTCTTCCATTTGAACTAATTCGGCTTCTCTAATCAACAAGTATCCATAACTTGATCCGTTTGTTTTATCAAGTCACCAAGTACACACAATGGGACCCAATTCCGCTTATCGGATCAACAAGCACCAACTATTTGACTCGATTCGACTTCTCGAATCATTAAGGCTTGTATTTGACCCCAATTGATTTCTCGGATCAACAAGTCTTCCATTTGACCTAATTCAGCTTCTCTAATCAACAAGTATCCATAACTTGATCCGTCTGTTTTATCAAGTCACCAAGTACGCACAATGGGACCCAATTCCGCTTCTCGGATCAACAACCACCAACTATTTGACTCGATTCGACTTCTCGAATCATTAAGGCTTGTATTTGACCCACATTGACTTCTCGGATCAGCAAGTCTTCCATTTGAACTAATTCGGCTTCTCTAATCAACAAGTATCCATTACTTGATCCGTTTGTTTTATCAAGTCACCAAGTACGCACAATGGGACCCAATTTCGCTTATCGGATCAACAACCACCAACTATTTGACTCGATTCGACTTCTCGAATCATTAAGGCTTGTATTTGACCCCAATTGACTTCTCGGATCAACAAGTCTTACATTTGAACTAATTCGGCTTCTCTAATCAACAAGTATTCATAACTTGATCCGTTTGTTTTATCAAGTCACCAAGTACGCACAATGGGACCCAATTCCGCTTCTCAGATCAACAACCACCAACTATTTGACTCGATTCGACTTCTCGAATCATTAAGGCTTGTATTTGACCCACATTGACTTGTCGGATCAACAAGTATTCCATTTGAACTAATTCGGCTTCTCTAATCAACAAGTATCCACAACTTGATCCGTTTGTTTTATCAAGTCACCAAGTACACACAATGGGACCCAATTCCGCTTATCGGATCAACAACCACCAACTATTTGACTCGATTCGACTTCTCGAATCATTAAGGCTTGTATTTGACCCCAATTGACTTCTCGGATCAACAAGTCTTCAATTTGACCTAATTCAGCTTCTCTAATCAACAAGTATCCATAACTTGATCCGTTTGTTTTATCAAGTCACCAAGTACGCACAATGGGACCCAATTTCGCTTCTCGAATCAACAACCACCAACTGTTTGACTCGATTCGACTTCTCGAATCATTAAGGCTCGTATTTGACCCTAATTGACTTCTCGGATCAACAAGTCTTCCATTTGACCTAATTCGGCTTCTCAAATCAACAAGTATCCATAACTTGATCCGTTTGTTTTATCAAGTCACCAAGTACGCACAATGGGACCCAATTCCGCTTCTCGGATCAACAACCACCAACTATTTGACTCGATTCGACTTCTCGGATCATTAAGGCTTGTATTTGACCCACATTGACTTCTCGGATCAACAAGTCTTCCATTTGAACTAATTCGGCTTCTCTAATCAACAAGTATCCATTACTTGATCCGTTTGTTTTATCAAGTCACCAAGTACGCACAATGGGACCCAATTCCGCTTCTCGGATCAACAACCACCAACTATTTGACTCGATTCGACTTCTCGGATCATTAAGGCTTGTATTTGACCCACATTGACTTCTCGGATCAACAAGTCTTCCATTTGAACTAATTCGGCTTCTCTAATCAACAAGTATCCATTACTTGATCCGTTTGTTTTATCAAGTCACCAAGTACGCACAATGGGACCCAATTTCGCTTATCGGATCAACAACCACCAACTATTTGACTCGATTCGACTTCTCGAATCATTAAGGCTTGTATTTGACCCCAATTGACTTCTCGGATCAACAAGTCTTACATTTGAACTAATTCGGCTTCTCTAATCAACAAGTATTCATAACTTGATCCGTTTGTTTTATCAAGTCACCAAGTACGCACAATGGGACCCAATTCCGCTTCTCAGATCAACAACCACCAACTATTTGACTCGATTCGACTTCTCGAATCATTAAGGCTTGTATTTGACCCACATTGACTTCTCGGATCAACAAGTCTTCCATTTGAACTAATTCGGCTTCTCTAATCAACAAGTATCCATAACTTGATCCGTTTGTTTTATCAAGTCACCAAGTACGCACAATGGGACCCAATTCCGCTTCTCGGATCAACAACCACCAACTATTTGACTCGATTCGACTTCTCGGATCAGTAAGGCTTGTATTTGACCCACATTGACTTGTCGGATCAACAAGTATTCCATTTGAACTAATTCGGCTTCTCTAATCAACAAGTATCCACAACTTGATCCGTTTGTTTTATCAAGTCACCAAGTACACACAATGGGACCCAATTCCGCTTATCGGATCAACAACCACCAACTATTTGACTCGATTCGACTTCTCGAATCATTAAGGCTTGTATTTGACCCCAATTGACTTCTCGGATCAACAAGTCTTCAATTTGACCTAATTCAGCTTCTCTAATCAACAAGTATCCATAACTTGATCCGTTTGTTTTATCAAGTCACCAAGTACGCACAATGGGACCCAATTCCGCTTCTCGGATCAACAACCACCAACTATTTGACTCGATTCGACTTCTCGGATCATTAAGGCTTGTATTTGACCCACATTGACTTCTCGGATCAACAAGTCTTCCATTTGAACTAATTCGGCTTCTCTAATCAACAAGTATCCATAACTTGATCCGTTTGTTTTATCAAGTCACCAAGTACACACAATGGGACCCAATTCCGCTTATCGGATCAACAATCACCAACTATTTGACTCGATTCGACTTCTCGAATCATTAAGGCTTGTATTTGACCCCAATTGACTTCTCGGATCAACAAGTCTTCCATTTGACCTAATTCAGCTTCTCTAATCAACAAGTATCCATAACTTGATCCGTCTGTTTTATCAAGTCACCAAGTACGCACAATGGGACCCAATTCCGCTTCTCGGATCAACAACCACCAACTATTTGACTCGATTCGACTTCTCGGATCAGTAAGGCTTGTATTTGACCCACATTGACTTGTCGGATCAACAAGTATTCCATTTGAACTAATTCGGCTTCTCTAATCAACAAGTATCCACAACTTGATCCGTTTGTTTTATCAAGTCACCAAGTACACACAATGGGACCCAATTCCGCTTATCGGATCAACAACCACCAACTATTTGACTCGATTCGACTTCTCGAATCATTAAGGCTTGTATTTGACCCCAATTGACTTCTCGGATCAACAAGTCTTACATTTGAACTAATTCGGCTTCTCTAATCAACAAGTATTCATAACTTGATCCGTTTGTTTTATCAAGTCACCAAGTACGCACAATGGGACCCAATTCCGCTTCTCGGATCAACAACCACCAACTATTTGACTCGATTCGACTTCTCGGATCATTAAGGCTTGTATTTGACCCACATTGACTTCTCGGATCAACAAGTCTTCCATTTGAACTAATTCGGCTTCTCTAATCAACAAGTATCCATAACTTGATCCGTTTGTTTTATCAAGTCACCAAGTACGCACAATGGGACCCAATTCCGCTTCTCGGATCAACAACCACCAACTATTTGACTCGATTCGACTTCTCGGATCAGTAAGGCTTGTATTTGACCCACATTGACTTGTCGGATCAACAAGTATTCCATTTGAACTAATTCGGCTTCTCTAATCAACAAGTATCCACAACTTGATCCGTTTGTTTTATCAAGTCACCAAGTACACACAATGGGACCCAATTCCGCTTATCGGATCAACAACCACCAACTATTTGACTCGATTCGACTTCTCGAATCATTAAGGCTTGTATTTGACCCCAATTGACTTCTCGGATCAACAAGTCTTCAATTTGACCTAATTCAGCTTCTCTAATCAACAAGTATCCATTACTTGATCCGTTTGTTTTATCAAGTCACCAAGTACGCACAATGGGACCCAATTCCGCTTCTCGGATCAACAACCACCAACTATTTGACTCGATTCGACTTCTCGGATCATTAAGGCTTGTATTTGACCCACATTGACTTCTCGGATCAACAAGTCTTCCATTTGAACTAATTCGGCTTCTCTAATCAACAAGTATCCATAACTTGATCCGTTTGTTTTATCAAGTCACCAAGTACACACAATGGGACCCAATTCCGCTTATCGGATCAACAATCACCAACTATTTGACTCGATTCGACTTCTCGAATCATTAAGGCTTGTATTTGACCCCAATTGACTTCTCGGATCAACAAGTCTTCCATTTGACCTAATTCAGCTTCTCTAATCAACAAGTATCCATAACTTGATCCGTCTGTTTTATCAAGTCACCAAGTACGCACAATGGGACCCAATTCCGCTTCTCGGATCAACAACCACCAACTATTTGACTCGATTCGACTTCTCGAATCATTAAGGCTTGTATTTGACCCACATTGACTTCTCGGATCAACAAGTCTTCCATTTGAACTAATTCGGCTTCTCTAATCAACAAGTATTCATAACTTGATCCGTTTGTTTTATCAAGTCACCAAGTACACACAATGGGACCCAATTCCGCTTATCGGATCAACAATCACCAACTATTTGACTCGATTCGACTTCTCGAATCATTAAGGCTTGTATTTGACCCCAATTGACTTCTCGGATCAACAAGTCTTCCATTTGACCTAATTCGGCTTCTCTAATCAACAAGTATCCATAACTTGATCCGTTTGTTTTATCAAGTCACCAAGTACGCACAATGGGACCCAATTTCGCTTCTCGAATCAACAACCACCAACTGTTTGACTCGATTCGACTTCTCGAATCATTAAGGCTCGTATTTGACCCTAATTGACTTCTCGGATCAACAAGTCTTCCATTTGACCTAATTCGGCTTCTCAAATCAACAAGTATCCATAACTTGATCCGTTTGTTTTATCAAGTCACCAAGTACGCACAATGGGACCCAATTCCGCTTCTCGGATCAACAACCACCAACTATTTGACTCGATTCGACTTCTCGAATCATTAAGGCTTGTATTTGACCCACATTGACTTCTCGGATCAGCAAGTCTTCCATTTGAACTAATTCGGCTTCTCTAATCAACAAGTATCCATTACTTGATCCGTTTGTTTTATCAAGTCACCAAGTACGCACAATGGGACCCAATTTCGCTTATCGGATCAACAACCACCAACTATTTGACTCGATTCGACTTCTCGAATCATTAAGGCTTGTATTTGACCCCAATTGACTTCTCGGATCAACAAGTCTTACATTTGAACTAATTCGGCTTCTCTAATCAACAAGTATTCATAACTTGATCCGTTTGTTTTATCAAGTCACCAAGTACGCACAATGGGACCCAATTCCGCTTCTCAGATCAACAACCACCAACTATTTGACTCGATTCGACTTCTCGAATCATTAAGGCTTGTATTTGACCCACATTGACTTCTCGGATCAACAAGTCTTCCATTTGAACTAATTCGGCTTCTCTAATCAACAAGTATCCATAACTTGATCCGTTTGTTTTATCAAGTCACCAAGTACGCACAATGGGACCCAATTCCGCTTCTCGGATCAACAACCACCAACTATTTGACTCGATTCGACTTCTCGGATCAGTAAGGCTTGTATTTGACCCACATTGACTTGTCGGATCAACAAGTATTCCATTTGAACTAATTCGGCTTCTCTAATCAACAAGTATCCACAACTTGATCCGTTTGTTTTATCAAGTCACCAAGTACACACAATGGGACCCAATTCCGCTTATCGGATCAACAACCACCAACTATTTGACTCGATTCGACTTCTCGAATCATTAAGGCTTGTATTTGACCCCAATTGACTTCTCGGATCAACAAGTCTTCAATTTGACCTAATTCAGCTTCTCTAATCAACAAGTATCCATAACTTGATCCGTTTGTTTTATCAAGTCACCAAGTACGCACAATGGGACCCAATTTCGCTTCTCGAATCAACAACCACCAACTGTTTGACTCGATTCGACTTCTCGAATCATTAAGGCTCGTATTTGACCCTAATTGACTTCTCGGATCAACAAGTCTTCCATTTGACCTAATTCGGCTTCTCAAATCAACAAGTATCCATAACTTGATCCGTTTGTTTTATCAAGTCACCAAGTACGCACAATGGGACCCAATTCCGCTTCTCGGATCAACAACCACCAACTATTTGACTCGATTCGACTTCTCGGATCATTAAGGCTTGTATTTGACCCACATTGACTTCTCGGATCAACAAGTCTTCCATTTGAACTAATTCGGCTTCTCTAATCAACAAGTATCCATTACTTGATCCGTTTGTTTTATCAAGTCACCAAGTACGCACAATGGGACCCAATTCCGCTTCTCGGATCAACAACCACCAACTATTTGACTCGATTCGACTTCTCGGATCATTAAGGCTTGTATTTGACCCACATTGACTTCTCGGATCAACAAGTCTTCCATTTGAACTAATTCGGCTTCTCTAATCAACAAGTATCCATTACTTGATCCGTTTGTTTTATCAAGTCACCAAGTACGCACAATGGGACCCAATTTCGCTTATCGGATCAACAACCACCAACTATTTGACTCGATTCGACTTCTCGAATCATTAAGGCTTGTATTTGACCCCAATTGACTTCTCGGATCAACAAGTCTTACATTTGAACTAATTCGGCTTCTCTAATCAACAAGTATTCATAACTTGATCCGTTTGTTTTATCAAGTCACCAAGTACGCACAATGGGACCCAATTCCGCTTCTCAGATCAACAACCACCAACTATTTGACTCGATTCGACTTCTCGAATCATTAAGGCTTGTATTTGACCCACATTGACTTCTCGGATCAACAAGTCTTCCATTTGAACTAATTCGGCTTCTCTAATCAACAAGTATCCATAACTTGATCCGTTTGTTTTATCAAGTCACCAAGTACGCACAATGGGACCCAATTCCGCTTCTCGGATCAACAACCACCAACTATTTGACTCGATTCGACTTCTCGGATCAGTAAGGCTTGTATTTGACCCACATTGACTTGTCGGATCAACAAGTATTCCATTTGAACTAATTCGGCTTCTCTAATCAACAAGTATCCACAACTTGATCCGTTTGTTTTATCAAGTCACCAAGTACACACAATGGGACCCAATTCCGCTTATCGGATCAACAACCACCAACTATTTGACTCGATTCGACTTCTCGAATCATTAAGGCTTGTATTTGACCCCAATTGACTTCTCGGATCAACAAGTCTTCAATTTGACCTAATTCAGCTTCTCTAATCAACAAGTATCCATAACTTGATCCGTTTGTTTTATCAAGTCACCAAGTACGCACAATGGGACCCAATTCCGCTTCTCGGATCAACAACCACCAACTATTTGACTCGATTCGACTTCTCGGATCATTAAGGCTTGTATTTGACCCACATTGACTTCTCGGATCAACAAGTCTTCCATTTGAACTAATTCGGCTTCTCTAATCAACAAGTATCCATAACTTGATCCGTTTGTTTTATCAAGTCACCAAGTACACACAATGGGACCCAATTCCGCTTATCGGATCAACAATCACCAACTATTTGACTCGATTCGACTTCTCGAATCATTAAGGCTTGTATTTGACCCCAATTGACTTCTCGGATCAACAAGTCTTCCATTTGACCTAATTCAGCTTCTCTAATCAACAAGTATCCATAACTTGATCCGTCTGTTTTATCAAGTCACCAAGTACGCACAATGGGACCCAATTCCGCTTCTCGGATCAACAACCACCAACTATTTGACTCGATTCGACTTCTCGGATCAGTAAGGCTTGTATTTGACCCACATTGACTTGTCGGATCAACAAGTATTCCATTTGAACTAATTCGGCTTCTCTAATCAACAAGTATCCACAACTTGATCCGTTTGTTTTATCAAGTCACCAAGTACACACAATGGGACCCAATTCCGCTTATCGGATCAACAACCACCAACTATTTGACTCGATTCGACTTCTCGAATCATTAAGGCTTGTATTTGACCCCAATTGACTTCTCGGATCAACAAGTCTTACATTTGAACTAATTCGGCTTCTCTAATCAACAAGTATTCATAACTTGATCCGTTTGTTTTATCAAGTCACCAAGTACGCACAATGGGACCCAATTCCGCTTCTCGGATCAACAACCACCAACTATTTGACTCGATTCGACTTCTCGGATCATTAAGGCTTGTATTTGACCCACATTGACTTCTCGGATCAACAAGTCTTCCATTTGAACTAATTCGGCTTCTCTAATCAACAAGTATCCATAACTTGATCCGTTTGTTTTATCAAGTCACCAAGTACGCACAATGGGACCCAATTCCGCTTCTCGGATCAACAACCACCAACTATTTGACTCGATTCGACTTCTCGGATCAGTAAGGCTTGTATTTGACCCACATTGACTTGTCGGATCAACAAGTATTCCATTTGAACTAATTCGGCTTCTCTAATCAACAAGTATCCACAACTTGATCCGTTTGTTTTATCAAGTCACCAAGTACACACAATGGGACCCAATTCCGCTTATCGGATCAACAACCACCAACTATTTGACTCGATTCGACTTCTCGAATCATTAAGGCTTGTATTTGACCCCAATTGACTTCTCGGATCAACAAGTCTTCAATTTGACCTAATTCAGCTTCTCTAATCAACAAGTATCCATTACTTGATCCGTTTGTTTTATCAAGTCACCAAGTACGCACAATGGGACCCAATTCCGCTTCTCGGATCAACAACCACCAACTATTTGACTCGATTCGACTTCTCGGATCATTAAGGCTTGTATTTGACCCACATTGACTTCTCGGATCAACAAGTCTTCCATTTGAACTAATTCGGCTTCTCTAATCAACAAGTATCCATAACTTGATCCGTTTGTTTTATCAAGTCACCAAGTACACACAATGGGACCCAATTCCGCTTATCGGATCAACAATCACCAACTATTTGACTCGATTCGACTTCTCGAATCATTAAGGCTTGTATTTGACCCCAATTGACTTCTCGGATCAACAAGTCTTCCATTTGACCTAATTCAGCTTCTCTAATCAACAAGTATCCATAACTTGATCCGTCTGTTTTATCAAGTCACCAAGTACGCACAATGGGACCCAATTCCGCTTCTCGGATCAACAACCACCAACTATTTGACTCGATTCGACTTCTCGAATCATTAAGGCTTGTATTTGACCCACATTGACTTCTCGGATCAACAAGTCTTCCATTTGAACTAATTCGGCTTCTCTAATCAACAAGTATTCATAACTTGATCCGTTTGTTTTATCAAGTCACCAAGTACACACAATGGGACCCAATTCCGCTTATCGGATCAACAATCACCAACTATTTGACTCGATTCGACTTCTCGAATCATTAAGGCTTGTATTTGACCCCAATTGACTTCTCGGATCAACAAGTCTTCCATTTGACCTAATTCGGCTTCTCTAATCAACAAGTATCCATAACTTGATCCGTTTGTTTTATCAAGTCACCAAGTACGCACAATGGGACCCAATTTCGCTTCTCGAATCAACAACCACCAACTGTTTGACTCGATTCGACTTCTCGAATCATTAAGGCTCGTATTTGACCCTAATTGACTTCTCGGATCAACAAGTCTTCCATTTGACCTAATTCGGCTTCTCAAATCAACAAGTATCCATAACTTGATCCGTTTGTTTTATCAAGTCACCAAGTACGCACAATGGGACCCAATTCCGCTTCTCGGATCAACAACCACCAACTATTTGACTCGATTCGACTTCTCGGATCATTAAGGCTTGTATTTGACCCACATTGACTTCTCGGATCAACAAGTCTTCCATTTGAACTAATTCGGCTTCTCTAATCAACAAGTATCCATTACTTGATCCGTTTGTTTTATCAAGTCACCAAGTACGCACAATGGGACCCAATTCCGCTTATCGGATCAACAACCACCAACTATTTGACTCGATTCGACTTCTCGAATCATTAAGGCTTGTATTTGACCCCAATTCACTTATCGGATCAACAAGTCTTCCATTTGACCTAATTCAGCTTCTCTAATCAACAAGTGTCCATAACTTGATCCGTTTGTTTTATCAAGTCACCAAGTACGCACAATGGGACCCAATTCCGCTTCTCGGATCAACAACCACCAACTATTTGACTCGATTCGACTTCTCGGATCAGTAAGGCTTGTATTTGACCCACATTGACTTGTCGGATCAACAAGTATTCCATTTGAACTAATTCGGCTTCTCTAATCAACAAGTATCCACAACTTGATCCGTTTGTTTTATCAAGTCACCAAGTACACACAATGGGACCCAATTCCGCTTATCGGATCAACAACCACCAACTATTTGACTCGATTCGACTTCTCGAATCATTAAGGCTTGTATTTGACCCCAATTGACTTCTCGGATCAACAAGTCTTCAATTTGACCTAATTCAGCTTCTCTAATCAACAAGTATCCATAACTTGATCCGTTTGTTTTATCAAGTCACCAAGTACGCACAATGGGACCCAATTCCGCTTCTCGGATCAACAACCACCAACTATTTGACTCGATTCGACTTCTCGGATCATTAAGGCTTGTATTTGACCCACATTGACTTCTCGGATCAACAAGTCTTCCATTTGAACTAATTCGGCTTCTCTAATCAACAAGTATCCATAACTTGATCCGTTTGTTTTATCAAGTCACCAAGTACGCACAATGGGACCCAATTCCGCTTCTCGGATCAACAACCACCAACTATTTGACTCGACTCGACTTCTCGGATCAGTAAGGCTTGTATTTGACCCACATTGACTTGTCGGATCAACAAGTCTTCCATTTGACCTAATTCGGCTTCTCTAATCAACAAGTATCCATAACTTGATCCGTTTGTTTTATCAAGTCACCAAGTACGCACAATGGGACCCAATTTCGCTTCTCGAATCAACAACCACCAACTGTTTGACTCGATTCGACTTCTCGAATCATTAAGGCTTGTATTTGACCCACATTGACTTCTCGGATCAACAAGTCTTCCATTTGAACTAATTCGGCTTCTCTAATCAACAAGTATCCATAACTTGATCCGTTTGTTTTATCAAGTCACCAAGTACACACAATGGGACCCAATTCCGCTTATCGGATCAACAAGCACCAACTATTTGACTCGATTCGACTTCTCGAATCATTAAGGCTTGTATTTGACCCCAATTGATTTCTCGGATCAACAAGTCTTCCATTTGACCTAATTCAGCTTCTCTAATCAACAAGTATCCATAACTTGATCCGTCTGTTTTATCAAGTCACCAAGTACGCACAATGGGACCCAATTCCGCTTCTCGGATCAACAACCACCAACTATTTGACTCGATTCGACTTCTCGAATCATTAAGGCTTGTATTTGACCCACATTGACTTCTCGGATCAGCAAGTCTTCCATTTGAACTAATTCGGCTTCTCTAATCAACAAGTATCCATTACTTGATCCGTTTGTTTTATCAAGTCACCAAGTACGCACAATGGGACCCAATTTCGCTTATCGGATCAACAACCACCAACTATTTGACTCGATTCGACTTCTCGAATCATTAAGGCTTGTATTTGACCCCAATTGACTTCTCGGATCAACAAGTCTTACATTTGAACTAATTCGGCTTCTCTAATCAACAAGTATTCATAACTTGATCCGTTTGTTTTATCAAGTCACCAAGTACGCACAATGGGACCCAATTCCGCTTCTCAGATCAACAACCACCAACTATTTGACTCGATTCGACTTCTCGAATCATTAAGGCTTGTATTTGACCCACATTGACTTGTCGGATCAACAAGTATTCCATTTGAACTAATTCGGCTTCTCTAATCAACAAGTATCCACAACTTGATCCGTTTGTTTTATCAAGTCACCAAGTACACACAATGGGACCCAATTCCGCTTATCGGATCAACAACCACCAACTATTTGACTCGATTCGACTTCTCGAATCATTAAGGCTTGTATTTGACCCCAATTGACTTCTCGGATCAACAAGTCTTCAATTTGACCTAATTCAGCTTCTCTAATCAACAAGTATCCATAACTTGATCCGTTTGTTTTATCAAGTCACCAAGTACGCACAATGGGACCCAATTTCGCTTCTCGAATCAACAACCACCAACTGTTTGACTCGATTCGACTTCTCGAATCATTAAGGCTCGTATTTGACCCTAATTGACTTCTCGGATCAACAAGTCTTCCATTTGACCTAATTCGGCTTCTCAAATCAACAAGTATCCATAACTTGATCCGTTTGTTTTATCAAGTCACCAAGTACGCACAATGGGACCCAATTCCGCTTCTCGGATCAACAACCACCAACTATTTGACTCGATTCGACTTCTCGGATCATTAAGGCTTGTATTTGACCCACATTGACTTCTCGGATCAACAAGTCTTCCATTTGAACTAATTCGGCTTCTCTAATCAACAAGTATCCATTACTTGATCCGTTTGTTTTATCAAGTCACCAAGTACGCACAATGGGACCCAATTCCGCTTCTCGGATCAACAACCACCAACTATTTGACTCGATTCGACTTCTCGGATCATTAAGGCTTGTATTTGACCCACATTGACTTCTCGGATCAACAAGTCTTCCATTTGAACTAATTCGGCTTCTCTAATCAACAAGTATCCATTACTTGATCCGTTTGTTTTATCAAGTCACCAAGTACGCACAATGGGACCCAATTTCGCTTATCGGATCAACAACCACCAACTATTTGACTCGATTCGACTTCTCGAATCATTAAGGCTTGTATTTGACCCCAATTGACTTCTCGGATCAACAAGTCTTACATTTGAACTAATTCGGCTTCTCTAATCAACAAGTATTCATAACTTGATCCGTTTGTTTTATCAAGTCACCAAGTACGCACAATGGGACCCAATTCCGCTTCTCAGATCAACAACCACCAACTATTTGACTCGATTCGACTTCTCGAATCATTAAGGCTTGTATTTGACCCACATTGACTTCTCGGATCAACAAGTCTTCCATTTGAACTAATTCGGCTTCTCTAATCAACAAGTATCCATAACTTGATCCGTTTGTTTTATCAAGTCACCAAGTACGCACAATGGGACCCAATTCCGCTTCTCGGATCAACAACCACCAACTATTTGACTCGATTCGACTTCTCGGATCAGTAAGGCTTGTATTTGACCCACATTGACTTGTCGGATCAACAAGTATTCCATTTGAACTAATTCGGCTTCTCTAATCAACAAGTATCCACAACTTGATCCGTTTGTTTTATCAAGTCACCAAGTACACACAATGGGACCCAATTCCGCTTATCGGATCAACAACCACCAACTATTTGACTCGATTCGACTTCTCGAATCATTAAGGCTTGTATTTGACCCCAATTGACTTCTCGGATCAACAAGTCTTCAATTTGACCTAATTCAGCTTCTCTAATCAACAAGTATCCATAACTTGATCCGTTTGTTTTATCAAGTCACCAAGTACGCACAATGGGACCCAATTCCGCTTCTCGGATCAACAACCACCAACTATTTGACTCGATTCGACTTCTCGGATCATTAAGGCTTGTATTTGACCCACATTGACTTCTCGGATCAACAAGTCTTCCATTTGAACTAATTCGGCTTCTCTAATCAACAAGTATCCATAACTTGATCCGTTTGTTTTATCAAGTCACCAAGTACACACAATGGGACCCAATTCCGCTTATCGGATCAACAATCACCAACTATTTGACTCGATTCGACTTCTCGAATCATTAAGGCTTGTATTTGACCCCAATTGACTTCTCGGATCAACAAGTCTTCCATTTGACCTAATTCAGCTTCTCTAATCAACAAGTATCCATAACTTGATCCGTCTGTTTTATCAAGTCACCAAGTACGCACAATGGGACCCAATTCCGCTTCTCGGATCAACAACCACCAACTATTTGACTCGATTCGACTTCTCGGATCAGTAAGGCTTGTATTTGACCCACATTGACTTGTCGGATCAACAAGTATTCCATTTGAACTAATTCGGCTTCTCTAATCAACAAGTATCCACAACTTGATCCGTTTGTTTTATCAAGTCACCAAGTACACACAATGGGACCCAATTCCGCTTATCGGATCAACAACCACCAACTATTTGACTCGATTCGACTTCTCGAATCATTAAGGCTTGTATTTGACCCCAATTGACTTCTCGGATCAACAAGTCTTACATTTGAACTAATTCGGCTTCTCTAATCAACAAGTATTCATAACTTGATCCGTTTGTTTTATCAAGTCACCAAGTACGCACAATGGGACCCAATTCCGCTTCTCGGATCAACAACCACCAACTATTTGACTCGATTCGACTTCTCGGATCATTAAGGCTTGTATTTGACCCACATTGACTTCTCGGATCAACAAGTCTTCCATTTGAACTAATTCGGCTTCTCTAATCAACAAGTATCCATAACTTGATCCGTTTGTTTTATCAAGTCACCAAGTACGCACAATGGGACCCAATTCCGCTTCTCGGATCAACAACCACCAACTATTTGACTCGATTCGACTTCTCGGATCAGTAAGGCTTGTATTTGACCCACATTGACTTGTCGGATCAACAAGTATTCCATTTGAACTAATTCGGCTTCTCTAATCAACAAGTATCCACAACTTGATCCGTTTGTTTTATCAAGTCACCAAGTACACACAATGGGACCCAATTCCGCTTATCGGATCAACAACCACCAACTATTTGACTCGATTCGACTTCTCGAATCATTAAGGCTTGTATTTGACCCCAATTGACTTCTCGGATCAACAAGTCTTCAATTTGACCTAATTCAGCTTCTCTAATCAACAAGTATCCATTACTTGATCCGTTTGTTTTATCAAGTCACCAAGTACGCACAATGGGACCCAATTCCGCTTCTCGGATCAACAACCACCAACTATTTGACTCGATTCGACTTCTCGGATCATTAAGGCTTGTATTTGACCCACATTGACTTCTCGGATCAACAAGTCTTCCATTTGAACTAATTCGGCTTCTCTAATCAACAAGTATCCATAACTTGATCCGTTTGTTTTATCAAGTCACCAAGTACACACAATGGGACCCAATTCCGCTTATCGGATCAACAATCACCAACTATTTGACTCGATTCGACTTCTCGAATCATTAAGGCTTGTATTTGACCCCAATTGACTTCTCGGATCAACAAGTCTTCCATTTGACCTAATTCAGCTTCTCTAATCAACAAGTATCCATAACTTGATCCGTCTGTTTTATCAAGTCACCAAGTACGCACAATGGGACCCAATTCCGCTTCTCGGATCAACAACCACCAACTATTTGACTCGATTCGACTTCTCGAATCATTAAGGCTTGTATTTGACCCACATTGACTTCTCGGATCAACAAGTCTTCCATTTGAACTAATTCGGCTTCTCTAATCAACAAGTATTCATAACTTGATCCGTTTGTTTTATCAAGTCACCAAGTACACACAATGGGACCCAATTCCGCTTATCGGATCAACAATCACCAACTATTTGACTCGATTCGACTTCTCGAATCATTAAGGCTTGTATTTGACCCCAATTGACTTCTCGGATCAACAAGTCTTCCATTTGACCTAATTCGGCTTCTCTAATCAACAAGTATCCATAACTTGATCCGTTTGTTTTATCAAGTCACCAAGTACGCACAATGGGACCCAATTTCGCTTCTCGAATCAACAACCACCAACTGTTTGACTCGATTCGACTTCTCGAATCATTAAGGCTCGTATTTGACCCTAATTGACTTCTCGGATCAACAAGTCTTCCATTTGACCTAATTCGGCTTCTCAAATCAACAAGTATCCATAACTTGATCCGTTTGTTTTATCAAGTCACCAAGTACGCACAATGGGACCCAATTCCGCTTCTCGGATCAACAACCACCAACTATTTGACTCGATTCGACTTCTCGAATCATTAAGGCTTGTATTTGACCCACATTGACTTCTCGGATCAGCAAGTCTTCCATTTGAACTAATTCGGCTTCTCTAATCAACAAGTATCCATTACTTGATCCGTTTGTTTTATCAAGTCACCAAGTACGCACAATGGGACCCAATTTCGCTTATCGGATCAACAACCACCAACTATTTGACTCGATTCGACTTCTCGAATCATTAAGGCTTGTATTTGACCCCAATTGACTTCTCGGATCAACAAGTCTTACATTTGAACTAATTCGGCTTCTCTAATCAACAAGTATTCATAACTTGATCCGTTTGTTTTATCAAGTCACCAAGTACGCACAATGGGACCCAATTCCGCTTCTCAGATCAACAACCACCAACTATTTGACTCGATTCGACTTCTCGAATCATTAAGGCTTGTATTTGACCCACATTGACTTCTCGGATCAACAAGTCTTCCATTTGAACTAATTCGGCTTCTCTAATCAACAAGTATCCATAACTTGATCCGTTTGTTTTATCAAGTCACCAAGTACGCACAATGGGACCCAATTCCGCTTCTCGGATCAACAACCACCAACTATTTGACTCGATTCGACTTCTCGGATCAGTAAGGCTTGTATTTGACCCACATTGACTTGTCGGATCAACAAGTATTCCATTTGAACTAATTCGGCTTCTCTAATCAACAAGTATCCACAACTTGATCCGTTTGTTTTATCAAGTCACCAAGTACACACAATGGGACCCAATTCCGCTTATCGGATCAACAACCACCAACTATTTGACTCGATTCGACTTCTCGAATCATTAAGGCTTGTATTTGACCCCAATTGACTTCTCGGATCAACAAGTCTTCAATTTGACCTAATTCAGCTTCTCTAATCAACAAGTATCCATAACTTGATCCGTTTGTTTTATCAAGTCACCAAGTACGCACAATGGGACCCAATTTCGCTTCTCGAATCAACAACCACCAACTGTTTGACTCGATTCGACTTCTCGAATCATTAAGGCTCGTATTTGACCCTAATTGACTTCTCGGATCAACAAGTCTTCCATTTGACCTAATTCGGCTTCTCAAATCAACAAGTATCCATAACTTGATCCGTTTGTTTTATCAAGTCACCAAGTACGCACAATGGGACCCAATTCCGCTTCTCGGATCAACAACCACCAACTATTTGACTCGATTCGACTTCTCGGATCATTAAGGCTTGTATTTGACCCACATTGACTTCTCGGATCAACAAGTCTTCCATTTGAACTAATTCGGCTTCTCTAATCAACAAGTATCCATTACTTGATCCGTTTGTTTTATCAAGTCACCAAGTACGCACAATGGGACCCAATTCCGCTTCTCGGATCAACAACCACCAACTATTTGACTCGATTCGACTTCTCGGATCATTAAGGCTTGTATTTGACCCACATTGACTTCTCGGATCAACAAGTCTTCCATTTGAACTAATTCGGCTTCTCTAATCAACAAGTATCCATTACTTGATCCGTTTGTTTTATCAAGTCACCAAGTACGCACAATGGGACCCAATTTCGCTTATCGGATCAACAACCACCAACTATTTGACTCGATTCGACTTCTCGAATCATTAAGGCTTGTATTTGACCCCAATTGACTTCTCGGATCAACAAGTCTTACATTTGAACTAATTCGGCTTCTCTAATCAACAAGTATTCATAACTTGATCCGTTTGTTTTATCAAGTCACCAAGTACGCACAATGGGACCCAATTCCGCTTCTCAGATCAACAACCACCAACTATTTGACTCGATTCGACTTCTCGAATCATTAAGGCTTGTATTTGACCCACATTGACTTCTCGGATCAACAAGTCTTCCATTTGAACTAATTCGGCTTCTCTAATCAACAAGTATCCATAACTTGATCCGTTTGTTTTATCAAGTCACCAAGTACGCACAATGGGACCCAATTCCGCTTCTCGGATCAACAACCACCAACTATTTGACTCGATTCGACTTCTCGGATCAGTAAGGCTTGTATTTGACCCACATTGACTTGTCGGATCAACAAGTATTCCATTTGAACTAATTCGGCTTCTCTAATCAACAAGTATCCACAACTTGATCCGTTTGTTTTATCAAGTCACCAAGTACACACAATGGGACCCAATTCCGCTTATCGGATCAACAACCACCAACTATTTGACTCGATTCGACTTCTCGAATCATTAAGGCTTGTATTTGACCCCAATTGACTTCTCGGATCAACAAGTCTTCAATTTGACCTAATTCAGCTTCTCTAATCAACAAGTATCCATAACTTGATCCGTTTGTTTTATCAAGTCACCAAGTACGCACAATGGGACCCAATTCCGCTTCTCGGATCAACAACCACCAACTATTTGACTCGATTCGACTTCTCGGATCATTAAGGCTTGTATTTGACCCACATTGACTTCTCGGATCAACAAGTCTTCCATTTGAACTAATTCGGCTTCTCTAATCAACAAGTATCCATAACTTGATCCGTTTGTTTTATCAAGTCACCAAGTACACACAATGGGACCCAATTCCGCTTATCGGATCAACAATCACCAACTATTTGACTCGATTCGACTTCTCGAATCATTAAGGCTTGTATTTGACCCCAATTGACTTCTCGGATCAACAAGTCTTCCATTTGACCTAATTCAGCTTCTCTAATCAACAAGTATCCATAACTTGATCCGTCTGTTTTATCAAGTCACCAAGTACGCACAATGGGACCCAATTCCGCTTCTCGGATCAACAACCACCAACTATTTGACTCGATTCGACTTCTCGGATCAGTAAGGCTTGTATTTGACCCACATTGACTTGTCGGATCAACAAGTATTCCATTTGAACTAATTCGGCTTCTCTAATCAACAAGTATCCACAACTTGATCCGTTTGTTTTATCAAGTCACCAAGTACACACAATGGGACCCAATTCCGCTTATCGGATCAACAACCACCAACTATTTGACTCGATTCGACTTCTCGAATCATTAAGGCTTGTATTTGACCCCAATTGACTTCTCGGATCAACAAGTCTTACATTTGAACTAATTCGGCTTCTCTAATCAACAAGTATTCATAACTTGATCCGTTTGTTTTATCAAGTCACCAAGTACGCACAATGGGACCCAATTCCGCTTCTCGGATCAACAACCACCAACTATTTGACTCGATTCGACTTCTCGGATCATTAAGGCTTGTATTTGACCCACATTGACTTCTCGGATCAACAAGTCTTCCATTTGAACTAATTCGGCTTCTCTAATCAACAAGTATCCATAACTTGATCCGTTTGTTTTATCAAGTCACCAAGTACGCACAATGGGACCCAATTCCGCTTCTCGGATCAACAACCACCAACTATTTGACTCGATTCGACTTCTCGGATCAGTAAGGCTTGTATTTGACCCACATTGACTTGTCGGATCAACAAGTATTCCATTTGAACTAATTCGGCTTCTCTAATCAACAAGTATCCACAACTTGATCCGTTTGTTTTATCAAGTCACCAAGTACACACAATGGGACCCAATTCCGCTTATCGGATCAACAACCACCAACTATTTGACTCGATTCGACTTCTCGAATCATTAAGGCTTGTATTTGACCCCAATTGACTTCTCGGATCAACAAGTCTTCAATTTGACCTAATTCAGCTTCTCTAATCAACAAGTATCCATTACTTGATCCGTTTGTTTTATCAAGTCACCAAGTACGCACAATGGGACCCAATTCCGCTTCTCGGATCAACAACCACCAACTATTTGACTCGATTCGACTTCTCGGATCATTAAGGCTTGTATTTGACCCACATTGACTTCTCGGATCAACAAGTCTTCCATTTGAACTAATTCGGCTTCTCTAATCAACAAGTATCCATAACTTGATCCGTTTGTTTTATCAAGTCACCAAGTACACACAATGGGACCCAATTCCGCTTATCGGATCAACAATCACCAACTATTTGACTCGATTCGACTTCTCGAATCATTAAGGCTTGTATTTGACCCCAATTGACTTCTCGGATCAACAAGTCTTCCATTTGACCTAATTCAGCTTCTCTAATCAACAAGTATCCATAACTTGATCCGTCTGTTTTATCAAGTCACCAAGTACGCACAATGGGACCCAATTCCGCTTCTCGGATCAACAACCACCAACTATTTGACTCGATTCGACTTCTCGAATCATTAAGGCTTGTATTTGACCCACATTGACTTCTCGGATCAACAAGTCTTCCATTTGAACTAATTCGGCTTCTCTAATCAACAAGTATTCATAACTTGATCCGTTTGTTTTATCAAGTCACCAAGTACACACAATGGGACCCAATTCCGCTTATCGGATCAACAATCACCAACTATTTGACTCGATTCGACTTCTCGAATCATTAAGGCTTGTATTTGACCCCAATTGACTTCTCGGATCAACAAGTCTTCCATTTGACCTAATTCGGCTTCTCTAATCAACAAGTATCCATAACTTGATCCGTTTGTTTTATCAAGTCACCAAGTACGCACAATGGGACCCAATTTCGCTTCTCGAATCAACAACCACCAACTGTTTGACTCGATTCGACTTCTCGAATCATTAAGGCTCGTATTTGACCCTAATTGACTTCTCGGATCAACAAGTCTTCCATTTGACCTAATTCGGCTTCTCAAATCAACAAGTATCCATAACTTGATCCGTTTGTTTTATCAAGTCACCAAGTACGCACAATGGGACCCAATTCCGCTTCTCGGATCAACAACCACCAACTATTTGACTCGATTCGACTTCTCGGATCATTAAGGCTTGTATTTGACCCACATTGACTTCTCGGATCAACAAGTCTTCCATTTGAACTAATTCGGCTTCTCTAATCAACAAGTATCCATTACTTGATCCGTTTGTTTTATCAAGTCACCAAGTACGCACAATGGGACCCAATTCCGCTTATCGGATCAACAACCACCAACTATTTGACTCGATTCGACTTCTCGAATCATTAAGGCTTGTATTTGACCCCAATTCACTTATCGGATCAACAAGTCTTCCATTTGACCTAATTCAGCTTCTCTAATCAACAAGTGTCCATAACTTGATCCGTTTGTTTTATCAAGTCACCAAGTACGCACAATGGGACCCAATTCCGCTTCTCGGATCAACAACGACCAACTATTTGACTCGATTCGACTTCTCGGATCATTAAGGCTTGTATTTGACCCACATTGAC
Organism: Ajuga chamaepitys; assembly: GCA_958295605.1. NCBI lineage: Eukaryota > Viridiplantae > Streptophyta > Magnoliopsida > Lamiales > Lamiaceae > Ajuga > Ajuga chamaepitys. Next base: position 25,816,956 of record OY282503.1, read on the forward strand.
TTCTCGGATCAACAAGTCTTCCATTTGAACTAATTCGGCTTCTCTAATCAACAAGTATCCATAACTTGATCCGTTTGTTTTATCAAGTCACCAAGTACACACAATGGGACCCAATTCCGCTTATCGGATCAACAAGCACCAACTATTTGACTCGATTCGACTTCTCGAATCATTAAGGCTTGTATTTGACCCCAATTGATTTCTCGGATCAACAAGTCTTCCATTTGACCTAATTCAGCTTCTCTAATCAACAAGTATCCATAATTTGATCCGTCTGTTTTATCAAGTCACCAAGTACGCACAATGGGACCCAATTCCGCTTCTCGGATCAACAACCACCAACTATTTGACTCGATTCGACTTCTCGAATCATTAAGGCTTGTATTTGACCCATATTGACTTCTCGGATCAGCAAGTCTTCCATTTGAACTAATTCGGCTTCTCTAATCAACAAGTATCCATTACTTGATCCGTTTGTTTTATCAAGTCACCAAGTACGCACAATGGGACCCAATTTCGCTTATCGGATCAACAACCACCAACTATTTGACTCGATTCGACTTCTCGAATCATTAAGGCTTGTATTTGACCCCAATTGACTTCTCGGATCAACAAGTCTTACATTTGAACTAATTCGGCTTCTCTAATCAACAAGTATTCATAACTTGATCCGTTTGTTTTATCAAGTCACCAAGTACGCACAATGGGACCCAATTCCGCTTCTCAGATCAACAACCACCAACTATTTGACTCGATTCGACTTCTCGAATCATTAAGGCTTGTATTTGACCCACATTGACTTCTCGGATCAACAAGTCTTCCATTTGAACTAATTCGGCTTCTCTAATCAACAAGTATCCATAACTTGATCCGTTTGTTTTATCAAGTCACCAAGTACGCACAATGGGACCCAATTCCGCTTCTCGGATCAACAACCACCAACTATTTGACTCGATTCGACTTCTCGGATCAGTAAGGCTTGTATTTGACCCACATTGACTTGTCGGATCAACAAGTATTCCATTTGAACTAATTCGGCTTCTCTAATCAACAAGTATCCACAACTTGATCCGTTTGTTTTATCAAGTCACCAAGTACACACAATGGGACCCAATTCCGCTTATCGGATCAACAACCACCAACTATTTGACTCGATTCGACTTCTCGAATCATTAAGGCTTGTATTTGACCCCAATTGACTTCTCGGATCAACAAGTCTTCAATTTGACCTAATTCAGCTTCTCTAATCAACAAGTATCCATAACTTGATCCGTTTGTTTTATCAAGTCACCAAGTACGCACAATGGGACCCAATTTCGCTTCTCGAATCAACAACCACCAACTGTTTGACTCGATTCGACTTCTCGAATCATTAAGGCTCGTATTTGACCCTAATTGACTTCTCGGATCAACAAGTCTTCCATTTGACCTAATTCGGCTTCTCAAATCAACAAGTATCCATAACTTGATCCGTTTGTTTTATCAAGTCACCAAGTACGCACAATGGGACCCAATTCCGCTTCTCGGATCAACAACCACCAACTATTTGACTCGATTCGACTTCTCGGATCATTAAGGCTTGTATTTGACCCACATTGACTTCTCGGATCAACAAGTCTTCCATTTGAACTAATTCGGCTTCTCTAATCAACAAGTATCCATTACTTGATCCGTTTGTTTTATCAAGTCACCAAGTACGCACAATGGGACCCAATTCCGCTTCTCGGATCAACAACCACCAACTATTTGACTCGATTCGACTTCTCGGATCATTAAGGCTTGTATTTGACCCACATTGACTTCTCGGATCAACAAGTCTTCCATTTGAACTAATTCGGCTTCTCTAATCAACAAGTATCCATTACTTGATCCGTTTGTTTTATCAAGTCACCAAGTACGCACAATGGGACCCAATTTCGCTTATCGGATCAACAACCACCAACTATTTGACTCGATTCGACTTCTCGAATCATTAAGGCTTGTATTTGACCCCAATTGACTTCTCGGATCAACAAGTCTTACATTTGAACTAATTCGGCTTCTCTAATCAACAAGTATTCATAACTTGATCCGTTTGTTTTATCAAGTCACCAAGTACGCACAATGGGACCCAATTCCGCTTCTCAGATCAACAACCACCAACTATTTGACTCGATTCGACTTCTCGAATCATTAAGGCTTGTATTTGACCCACATTGACTTCTCGGATCAACAAGTCTTCCATTTGAACTAATTCGGCTTCTCTAATCAACAAGTATCCATAACTTGATCCGTTTGTTTTATCAAGTCACCAAGTACGCACAATGGGACCCAATTCCGCTTCTCGGATCAACAACCACCAACTATTTGACTCGATTCGACTTCTCGGATCAGTAAGGCTTGTATTTGACCCACATTGACTTGTCGGATCAACAAGTATTCCATTTGAACTAATTCGGCTTCTCTAATCAACAAGTATCCACAACTTGATCCGTTTGTTTTATCAAGTCACCAAGTACACACAATGGGACCCAATTCCGCTTATCGGATCAACAACCACCAACTATTTGACTCGATTCGACTTCTCGAATCATTAAGGCTTGTATTTGACCCCAATTGACTTCTCGGATCAACAAGTCTTCAATTTGACCTAATTCAGCTTCTCTAATCAACAAGTATCCATAACTTGATCCGTTTGTTTTATCAAGTCACCAAGTACGCACAATGGGACCCAATTCCGCTTCTCGGATCAACAACCACCAACTATTTGACTCGATTCGACTTCTCGGATCATTAAGGCTTGTATTTGACCCACATTGACTTCTCGGATCAACAAGTCTTCCATTTGAACTAATTCGGCTTCTCTAATCAACAAGTATCCATAACTTGATCCGTTTGTTTTATCAAGTCACCAAGTACACACAATGGGACCCAATTCCGCTTATCGGATCAACAATCACCAACTATTTGACTCGATTCGACTTCTCGAATCATTAAGGCTTGTATTTGACCCCAATTGACTTCTCGGATCAACAAGTCTTCCATTTGACCTAATTCAGCTTCTCTAATCAACAAGTATCCATAACTTGATCCGTCTGTTTTATCAAGTCACCAAGTACGCACAATGGGACCCAATTCCGCTTCTCGGATCAACAACCACCAACTATTTGACTCGATTCGACTTCTCGAATCATTAAGGCTTGTATTTGACCCACATTGACTTCTCGGATCAACAAGTCTTCCATTTGAACTAATTCGGCTTCTCTAATCAACAAGTATTCATAACTTGATCCGTTTGTTTTATCAAGTCACCAAGTACACACAATGGGACCCAATTCCGCTTATCGGATCAACAATCACCAACTATTTGACTCGATTCGACTTCTCGAATCATTAAGGCTTGTATTTGACCCCAATTGACTTCTCGGATCAACAAGTCTTCCATTTGACCTAATTCGGCTTCTCTAATCAACAAGTATCCATAACTTGATCCGTTTGTTTTATCAAGTCACCAAGTACGCACAATGGGACCCAATTTCGCTTCTCGAATCAACAACCACCAACTGTTTGACTCGATTCGACTTCTCGAATCATTAAGGCTCGTATTTGACCCTAATTGACTTCTCGGATCAACAAGTCTTCCATTTGACCTAATTCGGCTTCTCAAATCAACAAGTATCCATAACTTGATCCGTTTGTTTTATCAAGTCACCAAGTACGCACAATGGGACCCAATTCCGCTTCTCGGATCAACAACCACCAACTATTTGACTCGATTCGACTTCTCGGATCATTAAGCGTATTTGACCCACATTGACTTCTCGGATCAACAAGTCTTCCATTTGAACTAATTCGGCTTCTCTAATCAACAAGTATCCATTACTTGATCCGTTTGTTTTATCAAGTCACCAAGTACGCACAATGGGACCCAATTCCGCTTATCGGATCAACAACCACCAACTATTTGACTCGATTCGACTTCTCGAATCATTAAGGCTTGTATTTGACCCCAATTCACTTCTCGGATCAACAAGTCTTCCATTTGACCTAATTCAGCTTCTCTAATCAACAAGTATCCATAACTTGATCCGTTTGTTTTATCAAGTCACCAAGTACGCACAATGGGACCCAATTCCGCTTCTCGGATCAACAACGACCAACTATTTGACTCGATTCGACTTCTCGGATCATTAAGGCTTGTATTTGACCCACATTGACTTCTCGGATCAACAAGTCTTCCATTTGAACTAATTCGGCTTCTCTAATCAACAAGTATCCATAACTTGATCCGTTTGTTTTATCAAGTCACCAAGTACACACAATGGGACCCAATTCCGCTTATCGGATCAACAAGCACCAACTATTTGACTCGATTCGACTTCTCGAATCATTAAGGCTTGTATTTGACCCCAATTGATTTCTTGGATCAACAAGTCTTCCATTTGACCTAATTCAGCTTCTCTAATCAACAAGTATCCATAACTTGATCCGTCTGTTTTATCAAGTCACCAAGTACGCACAATGGGACCCAATTCCGCTTCTCGGATCAACAACCACCAACTATTTGACTCGATTCGACTTCTCGAATCATTAAGGCTTGTATTTGACCCACATTGACTTCTCGGATCAGCAAGTCTTCCATTTGAACTAATTCGGCTTCTCTAATCAACAAGTATCCATTACTTGATCCGTTTGTTTTATCAAGTCACCAAGTACGCACAATGGGACCCAATTTCGCTTATCGGATCAACAACCACCAACTATTTGACTCGATTCGACTTCTCGAATCATTAAGGCTTGTATTTGACCCCAATTGACTTCTCGGATCAACAAGTCTTACATTTGAACTAATTCGGCTTCTCTAATCAACAAGTATTCATAACTTGATCCGTTTGTTTTATCAAGTCACCAAGTACGCACAATGGGACCCAATTCCGCTTCTCAGATCAACAACCACCAACTATTTGACTCGATTCGACTTCTCGAATCATTAAGGCTTGTATTTGACCCACATTGACTTCTCGGATCAACAAGTCTTCCATTTGAACTAATTCGGCTTCTCTAATCAACAAGTATCCATAACTTGATCCGTTTGTTTTATCAAGTCACCAAGTACGCACAATGGGACCCAATTCCGCTTCTCGGATCAACAACCACCAACTATTTGACTCGATTCGACTTCTCGGATCAGTAAGGCTTGTATTTGACCCACATTGACTTGTCGGATCAACAAGTATTCCATTTGAACTAATTCGGCTTCTCTAATCAACAAGTATCCACAACTTGATCCGTTTGTTTTATCAAGTCACCAAGTACACACAATGGGACCCAATTCCGCTTATCGGATCAACAACCACCAACTATTTGACTCGATTCGACTTCTCGAATCATTAAGGCTTGTATTTGACCCCAATTGACTTCTCGGATCAACAAGTCTTCAATTTGACCTAATTCAGCTTCTCTAATCAACAAGTATCCATAACTTGATCCGTTTGTTTTATCAAGTCACCAAGTACGCACAATGGGACCCAATTCCGCTTCTCGGATCAACAACCACCAACTATTTGACTCGATTCGACTTCTCGGATCATTAAGGCTTGTATTTGACCCACATTGACTTCTCGGATCAACAAGTCTTCCATTTGAACTAATTCGGCTTCTCTAATCAACAAGTATCCATAACTTGATCCGTTTGTTTTATCAAGTCACCAAGTACACACAATGGGACCCAATTCCGCTTATCGGATCAACAATCACCAACTATTTGACTCGATTCGACTTCTCGAATCATTAAGGCTTGTATTTGACCCCAATTGACTTCTCGGATCAACAAGTCTTCCATTTGACCTAATTCAGCTTCTCTAATCAACAAGTATTCATAACTTGATCCGTCTGTTTTATCAAGTCACCAAGTACGCACAATGGGACCCAATTCCGCTTCTCGGATCAACAACCACCAACTATTTGACTCGATTCGACTTCTCGAATCATTAAGGCTTGTATTTGACCCACATTGACTTCTCGGATCAACAAGTCTTCCATTTGAACTAATTCGGCTTCTCTAATCAACAAGTATTCATAACTTGATCCGTTTGTTTTATCAAGTCACCAAGTACACACAATGGGACCCAATTCCGCTTATCGGATCAACAATCACCAACTATTTGACTCGATTCGACTTCTCGAATCATTAAGGCTTGTATTTGACCCCAATTGACTTCTCGGATCAACAAGTCTTCCATTTGACCTAATTCAGCCTCTCTAATCAACAAGTATTCATAACTTGATCCGTCTGTTTTATCAAGTCACCAAGTACGCACAATGGGACCCAATTCCGCTTCTCGGATCAACAACCACCAACTATTTGACTCGATTCGACTTCTCGAATCATTAAGGCTTGTATTTGACCCACATTGACTTCTCGGATCAACAAGTCTTCCATTTGAACTAATTCGGCTTCTCTAATCAACAAGTATTCATAACTTGATCCGTTTGTTTTATCAAGTCACCAAGTACACACAATGGGACCCAATTCCGCTTATCGGATCAACAATCACCAACTATTTGACTCGATTCGACTTCTCGAATCATTAAGGCTTGTATTTGACCCCAATTGACTTCTCGGATCAACAAGTCTTCCATTTGACCTAATTCGGCTTCTCTAATCAACAAGTATCCATAACTTGATCCGTTTGTTTTATCAAGTCACCAGGTACGCACAATGGGACCCAATTTCGCTTCTCGAATCAACAACCACCAACTGTTTGACTCGATTCGACTTCTCGAATCATTAAGGCTCGTATTTGACCCTAATTGACTTCTCGGATCAACAAGTCTTCCATTTGACCTAATTCGGCTTCTCAAATCAACAAGTATCCATAACTTGATCCGTTTGTTTTATCAAGTCACCAAGTACGCACAATGGGACCCAATTCCGCTTCTCGGATCAACAACCACCAACTATTTGACTCGATTCGACTTCTCGGATCATTAAGGCTTGTATTTGACCCACATTGACTTCTCGGATCAACAAGTCTTCCATTTGAACTAATTCGGCTTCTCTAATCAACAAGTATCCATTACTTGATCCGTTTGTTTTATCAAGTCACCAAGTACGCACAATGGGACCCAATTCCGCTTATCGGATCAACAACCACCAACTATTTGACTCGATTCGACTTCTCGAATCATTAAGGCTTGTATTTGACCCCAATTCACTTCTCGGATCAACAAGTCTTCCATTTGACCTAATTCAGCTTCTCTAATCAACAAGTATCCATAACTTGATCCGTTTGTTTTATCAAGTCACCAAGTACGCACAATGGGACCCAATTCCGCTTCTCGGATCAACAACGACCAACTATTTGACTCGATTCGACTTCTCGGATCATTAAGGCTTGTATTTGACCCACATTGACTTCTCGGATCAACAAGTCTTCCATTTGAACTAATTCGGCTTCTCTAATCAACAAGTATCCATAACTTGATCCGTTTGTTTTATCAAGTCACCAAGTACACACAATGGGACCCAATTCCGCTTATCGGATCAACAAGCACCAACTATTTGACTCGATTCGACTTCTCGAATCATTAAGGCTTGTATTTGACCCCAATTGATTTCTCGGATCAACAAGTCTTCCATTTGACCTAATTCAGCTTCTCTAATCAACAAGTATCCATAACTTGATCCGTCTGTTTTATCAAGTCACCAAGTACGCACAATGGGACCCAATTCCGCTTCTCGGATCAACAACCACCAACTATTTGACTCGATTCGACTTCTCGAATCATTAAGGCTTGTATTTGACCCACATTGACTTCTCGGATCAGCAAGTCTTCCATTTGAACTAATTCGGCTTCTCTAATCAACAAGTATCCATTACTTGATCCGTTTGTTTTATCAAGTCACCAAGTACGCACAATGGGACCCAATTTCGCTTATCGGATCAACAACCACCAACTATTTGACTCGATTCGACTTCTCGAATCATTAAGGCTTGTATTTGACCCCAATTGACTTCTCGGATCAACAAGTCTTACATTTGAACTAATTCGGCTTCTCTAATCAACAAGTATTCATAACTTGATCCGTTTGTTTTATCAAGTCACCAAGTACGCACAATGGGACCCAATTCCGCTTCTCAGATCAACAACCACCAACTATTTGACTCGATTCGACTTCTCGAATCATTAAGGCTTGTATTTGACCCACATTGACTTCTCGGATCAACAAGTCTTCCATTTGAACTAATTCGGCTTCTCTAATCAACAAGTATCCATAACTTGATCCGTTTGTTTTATCAAGTCACCAAGTACGCACAATGGGACCCAATTCCGCTTCTCGGATCAACAACCACCAACTATTTGACTCGATTCGACTTCTCGGATCAGTAAGGCTTGTATTTGACCCACATTGACTTGTCGGATCAACAAGTATTCCATTTGAACTAATTCGGCTTCTCTAATCAACAAGTATCCACAACTTGATCCGTTTGTTTTATCAAGTCACCAAGTACACACAATGGGACCCAATTCCGCTTATCGGATCAACAACCACCAACTATTTGACTCGATTCGACTTCTCGAATCATTAAGGCTTGTATTTGACCCCAATTGACTTCTCGGATCAACAAGTCTTCAATTTGACCTAATTCAGCTTCTCTAATCAACAAGTATCCATAACTTGATCCGTTTGTTTTATCAAGTCACCAAGTACGCACAATGGGACCCAATTCCGCTTCTCGGATCAACAACCACCAACTATTTGACTCGATTCGACTTCTCGGATCATTAAGGCTTGTATTTGACCCACATTGACTTCTCGGATCAACAAGTCTTCCATTTGAACTAATTCGGCTTCTCTAATCAACAAGTATCCATAACTTGATCCGTTTGTTTTATCAAGTCACCAAGTACACACAATGGGACCCAATTCCGCTTATCGGATCAACAATCACCAACTATTTGACTCGATTCGACTTCTCGAATCATTAAGGCTTGTATTTGACCCCAATTGACTTCTCGGATCAACAAGTCTTCCATTTGACCTAATTCAGCTTCTCTAATCAACAAGTATCCATAACTTGATCCGTCTGTTTTATCAAGTCACCAAGTACGCACAATGGGACCCAATTCCGCTTCTCGGATCAACAACCACCAACTATTTGACTCGATTCGACTTCTCGAATCATTAAGGCTTGTATTTGACCCACATTGACTTCTCGGATCAACAAGTCTTCCATTTGAACTAATTCGGCTTCTCTAATCAACAAGTATTCATAACTTGATCCGTTTGTTTTATCAAGTCACCAAGTACACACAATGGGACCCAATTCCGCTTATCGGATCAACAATCACCAACTATTTGACTCGATTCGACTTCTCGAATCATTAAGGCTTGTATTTGACCCCAATTGACTTCTCGGATCAACAAGTCTTCCATTTGACCTAATTCGGCTTCTCTAATCAACAAGTATCCATAACTTGATCCGTTTGTTTTATCAAGTCACCAGGTACGCACAATGGGACCCAATTTCGCTTCTCGAATCAACAACCACCAACTGTTTGACTCGATTCGACTTCTCGAATCATTAAGGCTCGTATTTGACCCTAATTGACTTCTCGGATCAACAAGTCTTCCATTTGACCTAATTCGGCTTCTCAAATCAACAAGTATCCATAACTTGATCCGTTTGTTTTATCAAGTCACCAAGTACGCACAATGGGACCCAATTCCGCTTCTCGGATCAACAACCACCAACTATTTGACTCGATTCGACTTCTCGGATCATTAAGGCTTGTATTTGACCCACATTGACTTCTCGGATCAACAAGTCTTCCATTTGAACTAATTCGGCTTCTCTAATCAACAAGTATCCATTACTTGATCCGTTTGTTTTATCAAGTCACCAAGTACGCACAATGGCACCCAATTCCGCTTATCGGATCAACAACCACCAACTATTTGACTCGATTCGACTTCTCGAATCATTAAGGCTTGTATTTGACCCCAATTCACTTCTCGGATCAACAAGTCTTCCATTTGACCTAATTCAGCTTCTCTAATCAACAAGTATCCATAACTTGATCCGTTTGTTTTATCAAGTCACCAAGTACGCACAATGGGACCCAATTCCGCTTCTCGGATCAACAACGACCAACTATTTGACCCGATTCGACTTCTCGGATCATTAAGGCTTGTATTTGACCCACATTGACTTCTCGGATCAACAAGTCTTCCATTTGAACTAATTCGGCTTCTCTAATCAACAAGTATCCATAACTTGATCCGTTTGTTTTATCAAGTCACCAAGTACACACAATGGGACCCAATTCCGCTTATCGGATCAACAAGCACCAACTATTTGACTCAATTCGACTTCTCGAATCATTAAGGCTTGTATTTGACCCCAATTGACTTCTCGGATCAACAAGTCTTCCATTTGACCTAATTCAGCTTCTCTAATCAACAAGTATCCATAACTTGATCCGTCTGTTTTATCAAGTCACCAAGTACGCACAATGGGACCCAATTCCGCTTCTCGGATCAACAACCACCAACTATTTGACTCGATTCGACTTCTCGAATCATTAAGGCTTGTATTTGACCCACATTGACTTCTCGGATCAACAAGTCTTCCATTTGAACTAATTCGGCTTCTCTAATCAACAAGTATCCATAACTTGATCCGTTTGTTTTATCAAGTCACCAAGTACACACAATGGGACCCAATTCCGCTTATCGGATCAACAAACACCAACTATTTGACTCGATTCGACTTCTCGAATCATTAAGGCTTGTATTTGACCCCAATTGACTTCTCGGATCAACAAGTCTTCCATTTGACCTTATTCAGCTTCTCAAATCAACAAGTATCCATAACTTGATCCGTCTGTTTTATCAAGTCACCAAGTACGCACAATGGGACCCAATTCCGCTTCTCGGATCAACAACCACCAACTATTTGACTCGATTCGACTTCTCGAATCATTAAGGCTTGTATTTGACCCACATTGACTTCTCGGATCAACAAGTCTTCCATTTGAACTAATTCGGCTTCTCTAATCAACATGTATCCATAACTTGGTCCGTTTGTTTTATCAAGTCACCAAGTACGCACAATGGGACCCAATTCCGCTTCTCGGATCAACAACCACCAACTATTTGACTCGATTCGACTTCTCGGATCAGTAAGGCTTGTATTTGACCCACATTGACTTGTCGGATCAACAAGTATTCCATTTGAACTAATTCGGCTTCTCTAATCAACAAGTATCCACAACTTGATCCGTTTGTTTTATCAAGTCACCAAGTACACACAATGGGACCCAATTCCGCTTATCGGATCAACAACCACCAACTATTTGACTCGATTCGACTTCTCGAATCATTAAGGCTTGTATTTGACCCCAATTGACTTCTCGGATCAACAAGTCTTCAATTTGACCTAATTCAGCTTCTCTAATCAACAAGTATCCATAACTTGATCCGTTTGTTTTATCAAGTCACCAAGTACGCACAATGGGACCCAATTCCGCTTCTCGGATCAACAACCACCAACTATTTGACTCGATTCGACTTCTCGGATCATTAAGGCTTGTATTTGACCCACATTGACTTCTCGGATCAACAAGTCTTCCATTTGAACTAATTCGGCTTCTCTAATCAACAAGTATCCATAACTTGATCCGTTTGTTTTATCAAGTCACCAAGTACACACAATGGGACCCAATTCCGCTTATCGGATCAACAATCACCAACTATTTGACTCGATTCGACTTCTCGAATCATTAAGGCTTGTATTTGACCCCAATTGACTTCTCGGATCAACAAGTCTTCCATTTGACCTAATTCAGCTTCTCTAATCAACAAGTATCCATAACTTGATCCGTCTGTTTTATCAAGTCACCAAGTACGCACAATGGGACCCAATTCCGCTTCTCGGATCAACAACCACCAACTATTTGACTCGATTCGACTTCTCGAATCATTAAGGCTTGTATTTGACCCACATTGACTTCTCGGATCAACAAGTCTTCCATTTGAACTAATTCGGCTTCTCTAATCAACAAGTATTCATAACTTGATCCGTTTGTTTTATCAAGTCACCAAGTACACACAATGGGACCCAATTCCGCTTATCGGATCAACAATCACCAACTATTTGACTCGATTCGACTTCTCGAATCATTAAGGCTTGTATTTGACCCCAATTGACTTCTCGGATCAACAAGTCTTCCATTTGACCTAATTCGGCTTCTCTAATCAACAAGTATCCATAACTTGATCCGTTTGTTTTATCAAGTCACCAAGTACGCACAATGGGACCCAATTTCGCTTCTCGAATCAACAACCACCAACTGTTTGACTCGATTCGACTTCTCGAATCATTAAGGCTCGTATTTGACCCTAATTGACTTCTCGGATCAACAAGTCTTCCATTTGACCTAATTCGGCTTCTCAAATCAACAAGTATCCATAACTTGATCCGTTTGTTTTATCAAGTCACCAAGTACGCACAATGGGACCCAATTCCGCTTCTCGGATCAACAACCACCAACTATTTGACTCGATTCGACTTCTCGGATCATTAAGGCTTGTATTTGACCCACATTGACTTCTCGGATCAACAAGTCTTCCATTTGAACTAATTCGGCTTCTCTAATCAACAAGTATCCATTACTTGATCCGTTTGTTTTATCAAGTCACCAAGTACGCACAATGGGACCCAATTCCGCTTATCGGATCAACAACCACCAACTATTTGACTCGATTCGACTTCTCGAATCATTAAGGCTTGTATTTGACCCCAATTCACTTCTCGGATCAACAAGTCTTCCATTTGACCTAATTCAGCTTCTCTAATCAACAAGTATCCATAACTTGATCCGTTTGTTTTATCAAGTCACCAAGTACGCACAATGGGACCCAATTCCGCTTCTCGGATCAACAACCACCAACTATTTGACTCGATTCGACTTCTCGAATCATTAAGGCTCGTATTTGACCCTAATTGACTTCTCGGATCAACAAGTCTTCCATTTGACCTAATTCGGCTTCTCAAATCAACAAGTATCCATAACTTGATCCGTTTGTTTTATCAAGTCACCAAGTACGCACAATGGGACCCAATTCCGCTTCTCGGATCAACAACCACCAACTATTTGACTCGATTCGACTTCTCGGATCATTAAGGCTTGTATTTGACCCACATTGACTTCTCGGATCAACAAGTCTTCCATTTGAACTAATTCGGCTTCTCTAATCAACAAGTATCCATTACTTGATCCGTTTGTTTTATCAAGTCACCAAGTACGCACAATGGGACCCAATTCCGCTTCTCGGATCAACAACCACCAACTATTTGACTCGATTCGACTTCTCGGATCATTAAGGCTTGTATTTGACCCACATTGACTTCTCGGATCAACAAGTCTTCCATTTGAACTAATTCGGCTTCTCTAATCAACAAGTATCCATAACTTGATCCGTTTGTTTTATCAAGTCACCAAGTACACACAATGGGACCCAATTCCGCTTATCGGATCAACAATCACCAACTATTTGACTCGATTCGACTTCTCGAATCATTAAGGCTTGTATTTGACCCCAATTGACTTCTCGGATCAACAAGTCTTCCATTTGACCTAATTCAGCTTCTCTAATCAACAAGTATCCATAACTTGATCCGTCTGTTTTATCAAGTCACCAAGTACGCACAATGGGACCCAATTCCGCTTCTCGGATCAACAACCACCAACTATTTGACTCGATTCGACTTCTCGAATCATTAAGGCTTGTATTTGACCCACATTGACTTCTCGGATCAACAAGTCTTCCATTTGAACTAATTCGGCTTCTCTAATCAACAAGTATTCATAACTTGATCCGTTTGTTTTATCAAGTCACCAAGTACACACAATGGGACCCAATTCCGCTTATCGGATCAACAATCACCAACTATTTGACTCGATTCGACTTCTCGAATCATTAAGGCTTGTATTTGACCCCAATTGACTTCTCGGATCAACAAGTCTTCCATTTGACCTAATTCGGCTTCTCTAATCAACAAGTATCCATAACTTGATCCGTTTGTTTTATCAAGTCACCAAGTACGCACAATGGGACCCAATTTCGCTTCTCGAATCAACAACCACCAACTGTTTGACTCGATTCGACTTCTCGAATCATTAAGGCTCGTATTTGACCCTAATTGACTTCTCGGATCAACAAGTCTTCCATTTGACCTAATTCGGCTTCTCAAATCAACAAGTATCCATAACTTGATCCGTTTGTTTTATCAAGTCACCAAGTACGCACAATGGGACCCAATTCCGCTTCTCGGATCAACAACCACCAACTATTTGACTCGATTCGACTTCTCGGATCATTAAGGCTTGTATTTGACCCACATTGACTTCTCGGATCAACAAGTCTTCCATTTGAACTAATTCGGCTTCTCTAATCAACAAGTATCCATTACTTGATCCGTTTGTTTTATCAAGTCACCAAGTACGCACAATGGGACCCAATTCCGCTTATCGGATCAACAACCACCAACTATTTGACTCGATTCGACTTCTCGAATCATTAAGGCTTGTATTTGACCCCAATTCACTTCTCGGATCAACAAGTCTTCCATTTGACCTAATTCAGCTTCTCTAATCAACAAGTATCCATAACTTGATCCGTTTGTTTTATCAAGTCACCAAGTACGCACAATGGGACCCAATTTCGCTTCTCGAATCAACAACCACCAACTGTTTGACTCGATTCGACTTCTCGAATCATTAAGGCTCGTATTTGACCCTAATTGACTTCTCGGATCAACAAGTCTTCCATTTGACCTAATTCGGCTTCTCAAATCAACAAGTATCCATAACTTGATCCGTTTGTTTTATCAAGTCACCAAGTACGCACAATGGGACCCAATTCCGCTTCTCGGATCAACAACCACCAACTATTTGACTCGATTCGACTTCTCGGATCATTAAGGCTTGTATTTGACCCACATTGACTTCTCGGATCAACAAGTCTTCCATTTGAACTAATTCGGCTTCTCTAATCAACAAGTATCCATTACTTGATCCGTTTGTTTTATCAAGTCACCAAGTACGCACAATGGGACCCAATTCCGCTTATCGGATCAACAACCACCAACTATTTGACTCGATTCGACTTCTCGAATCATTAAGGCTTGTATTTGACCCCAATTCACTTCTCGGATCAACAAGTCTTCCATTTGACCTAATTCAGCTTCTCTAATCAACAAGTATCCATAACTTGATCCGTTTGTTTTATCAAGTCACCAAGTACGCACAATGGGACCCAATTCCGCTTCTCGGATCAACAACCACCAACTATTTGACTCGATTCGACTTCTCGAATCATTAAGGCTCGTATTTGACCCTAATTGACTTCTCGGATCAACAAGTCTTCCATTTGACCTAATTCGGCTTCTCAAATCAACAAGTATCCATAACTTGATCCGTTTGTTTTATCAAGTCACCAAGTACGCACAATGGGACCCAATTCCGCTTCTCGGATCAACAACCACCAACTATTTGACTCGATTCGACTTCTCGGATCATTAAGGCTTGTATTTGACCCACATTGACTTCTCGGATCAACAAGTCTTCCATTTGAACTAATTCGGCTTCTCTAATCAACAAGTATCCATTACTTGATCCGTTTGTTTTATCAAGTCACCAAGTACGCACAATGGGACCCAATTCCGCTTCTCGGATCAACAACCACCAACTATTTGACTCGATTCGACTTCTCGGATCATTAAGGCTTGTATTTGACCCACATTGACTTCTCGGATCAACAAGTCTTCCATTTGAACTAATTCGGCTTCTCTAATCAACAAGTATCCATAACTTGATCCGTTTGTTTTATCAAGTCACCAAGTACACACAATGGGACCCAATTCCGCTTATCGGATCAACAATCACCAACTATTTGACTCGATTCGACTTCTCGAATCATTAAGGCTTGTATTTGACCCCAATTGACTTCTCGGATCAACAAGTCTTCCATTTGACCTAATTCGGCTTCTCTAATCAACAAGTATCCATAACTTGATCCGTCTGTTTTATCAAGTCACCAAGTACGCACAATGGGACCCAATTCCGCTTCTCGGATCAACAACCACCAACTATTTGACTCGATTCGACTTCTCGAATCATTAAGGCTTGTATTTGACCCACATTGACTTCTCGGATCAACAAGTCTTCCATTTGAACTAATTCGGCTTCTCTAATCAACAAGTATTCATAACTTGATCCGTTTGTTTTATCAAGTCACCAAGTACACACAATGGGACCCAATTCCGCTTATCGGATCAACAATCACCAACTATTTGACTCGATTCGACTTCTCGAATCATTAAGGCTTGTATTTGACCCCAATTGACTTCTCGGATCAACAAGTCTTCCATTTGACCTAATTCGGCTTCTCTAATCAACAAGTATCCATAACTTGATCCGTTTGTTTTATCAAGTCACCAAGTACGCACAATGGGACCCAATTTCGCTTCTCGAATCAACAACCACCAACTGTTTGACTCGATTCGACTTCTCGAATCATTAAGGCTCGTATTTGACCCTAATTGACTTCTCGGATCAACAAGTCTTCCATTTGACCTAATTCGGCTTCTCAAATCAACAAGTATCCATAACTTGATCCGTTTGTTTTATCAAGTCACCAAGTACGCACAATGGGACCCAATTCCGCTTCTCGGATCAACAACCACCAACTATTTGACTCGATTCGACTTCTCGGATCATTAAGGCTTGTATTTGACCCACATTGACTTCTCGGATCAACAAGTCTTCCATTTGAACTAATTCGGCTTCTCTAATCAACAAGTATCCATTACTTGATCCGTTTGTTTTATCAAGTCACCAAGTACGCACAATGGGACCCAATTCCGCTTATCGGATCAACAACCACCAACTATTTGACTCGATTCGACTTCTCGAATCATTAAGGCTTGTATTTGACCCCAATTCACTTCTCGGATCAACAAGTCTTCCATTTGACCTAATTCAGCTTCTCTAATCAACAAGTATCCATAACTTGATCCGTTTGTTTTATCAAGTCACCAAGTACGCACAATGGGACCCAATTCCGCTTCTCGGATCAACAACCACCAACTATTTGACTCGATTCGACTTCTCGAATCATTAAGGCTTGTATTTGACCCACATTGACTTCTCGGATCAACAAGTCTTCCATTTGAACTAATTCGGCTTCTCTAATCAACAAGTATCCATAACTTGATCCGTTTGTTTTATCAAGTCACCAAGTACACACAATGGGACCCAATTCCGCTTATCGGATCAACAAACACCAACTATTTGACTCGATTCGACTTCTCGAATCATTAAGGCTTGTATTTGACCCCAATTGACTTCTCGGATCAACAAGTCTTCCATTTGACCTTATTCAGCTTCTCAAATCAACAAGTATCCATAACTTGATCCGTCTGTTTTATCAAGTCACCAAGTACGCACAATGGGACCCAATTCCGCTTCTCGGATCAACAACCACCAACTATTTGACTCGATTCGACTTCTCGAATCATTAAGGCTTGTATTTGACCCCAATTGACTTCTCGGATCAACAAGTCTTCCATTTGAACTAATTCGACTTCTCTAATCAACAAGTATTCATAACTTGATCCGTTTGTTTTATCAAGTCACCAAGTACGCACAATGGGACCCAATTCCGCTTCTCGGATCAACAACCACCAACTATTTGACTCGATTCGACTTCTCGGATCAGTAAGGCTTGTATTTGACCCACATTGACTTGTCGGATCAACAAGTATTCCATTTGAACTAATTCGGCTTCTCTAATCAACAAGTATCCACAACTTGATCCGTTTGTTTTATCAAGTCACCAAGTACACACAATGGGACCCAATTCCGCTTATCGGATCAACAACCACCAACTATTTGACTCGATTCGACTTCTCGAATCATTAAGGCTTGTATTTGACCCCAATTGACTTCTCGGATCAACAAGTCTTCAATTTGACCTAATTCAGCTTCTCTAATCAACAAGTATCCATAACTTGATCCGTTTGTTTTATCAAGTCACCAAGTACGCACAATGGGACCCAATTCCGCTTCTCGGATCAACAACCACCAACTATTTGACTCGATTCGACTTCTCGGATCATTAAGGCTTGTATTTGACCCACATTGACTTCTCGGATCAACAAGTCTTCCATTTGAACTAATTCGGCTTCTCTAATCAACAAGTATCCATAACTTGATCCGTTTGTTTTATCAAGTCACCAAGTACACACAATGGGACCCAATTCCGCTTATCGGATCAACAATCACCAACTATTTGACTCGATTCGACTTCTCGAATCATTAAGGCTTGTATTTGACCCCAATTGACTTCTCGGATCAACAAGTCTTCCATTTGACCTAATTCAGCTTCTCTAATCAACAAGTATCCATAACTTGATCCGTCTGTTTTATCAAGTCACCAAGTACGCACAATGGGACCCAATTCCGCTTCTCGGATCAACAACCACCAACTATTTGACTCGATTCGACTTCTCGAATCATTAAGGCTTGTATTTGACCCACATTGACTTCTCGGATCAACAAGTCTTCCATTTGAACTAATTCGGCTTCTCTAATCAACATGTATCCATAACTTGGTCCGTTTGTTTTATCAAGTCACCAAGTACGCACAATGGGACCCAATTCCGCTTCTCGGATCAACAACCACCAACTATTTGACTCGATTCGACTTCTCGGATCAGTAAGGCTTGTATTTGACCCACATTGACTTGTCGGATCAACAAGTATTCCATTTGAACTAATTCGGCTTCTCTAATCAACAAGTATCCACAACTTGATCCGTTTGTTTTATCAAGTCACCAAGTACACACAATGGGACCCAATTCCGCTTATCGGATCAACAACCACCAACTATTTGACTCGATTCGACTTCTCGAATCATTAAGGCTTGTATTTGACCCCAATTCACTTCTCGGATCAACAAGTCTTCCATTTGACCTAATTCAGCTTCTCTAATCAACAAGTATCCATAACTTGATCCGTTTGTTTTATCAAGTCACCAAGTACGCACAATGGGACCCAATTCCGCTTCTCGGATCAACAACCACCAACTATTTGACTCGATTCGACTTCTCGAATCATTAAGGCTTGTATTTGACCCACATTGACTTCTCGGATCAACAAGTCTTCCATTTGAACTAATTCGGCTTCTCTAATCAACAAGTATCCATAACTTGATCCGTTTGTTTTATCAAGTCACCAAGTACACACAATGGGACCCAATTCCGCTTATCGGATCAACAAACACCAACTATTTGACTCGATTCGACTTCTCGAATCATTAAGGCTTGTATTTGACCCCAATTGACTTCTCGGATCAACAAGTCTTCCATTTGACCTTATTCAGCTTCTCAAATCAACAAGTATCCATAACTTGATCCGTCTGTTTTATCAAGTCACCAAGTACGCACAATGGGACCCAATTCCGCTTCTCGGATCAACAACCACCAACTATTTGACTCGATTCGACTTCTCGAATCATTAAGGCTTGTATTTGACCCCAATTGACTTCTCGGATCAACAAGTCTTCCATTTGAACTAATTCGACTTCTCTAATCAACAAGTATTCATAACTTGATCCGTTTGTTTTATCAAGTCACCAAGTACGCACAATGGGACCCAATTCCGCTTCTCGGATCAACAACTACCAACTATTTGACTCGATTCGACTTCTCGAATCATTAAGGCTTGTATTTGACCCACATTGACTTCTCGGATCAACAAGTCTTCCATTTGAACTAATTCGGCTTCTCTAATCAACATGTATCCATAACTTGGTCCGTTTGTTTTATCAAGTCACCAAGTACGCACAATGGGACCCAATTCCGCTTCTCGGATCAACAACCACCAACTATTTGACTCGATTCGACTTCTCGGATCAGTAAGGCTTGTATTTGACCCACATTGACTTGTCGGATCAACAAGTATTCCATTTGAACTAATTCGGCTTCTCTAATCAACAAGTATCCACAACTTGATCCGTTTGTTTTATCAAGTCACCAAGTACACACAATGGGACCCAATTCCGCTTATCGGATCAACAACCACCAACTATTTGACTCGATTCGACTTCTCGAATCATTAAGGCTTGTATTTGACCCCAATTGACTTCTCGGATCAACAAGTCTTCAATTTGACCTAATTCAGCTTCTCTAATCAACAAGTATCCATAACTTGATCCGTTTGTTTTATCAAGTCACCAAGTACGCACAATGGGACCCAATTCCGCTTCTCGGATCAACAACCACCAACTATTTGACTCGATTCGACTTCTCGGATCATTAAGGCTTGTATTTGACCCACATTGACTTCTCGGATCAACAAGTCTTCCATTTGAACTAATTCGGCTTCTCTAATCAACAAGTATCCATAACTTGATCCGTTTGTTTTATCAAGTCACCAAGTACACACAATGGGACCCAATTCCGCTTATCGGATCAACAATCACCAACTATTTGACTCGATTCGACTTCTCGAATCATTAAGGCTTGTATTTGACCCCAATTGACTTCTCGGATCAACAAGTCTTCCATTTGACCTAATTCAGCTTCTCTAATCAACAAGTATCCATAACTTGATCCGTCTGTTTTATCAAGTCACCAAGTACGCACAATGGGACCCAATTCCGCTTCTCGGATCAACAACCACCAACTATTTGACTCGATTCGACTTCTCGAATCATTAAGGCTTGTATTTGACCCCAATTGACTTCTCGGATCAACAAGTCTTCCATTTGAACTAATTCGACTTCTCTAATCAACAAGTATTCATAACTTGATCCGTTTGTTTTATCAAGTCACCAAGTACGCACAATGGGACCCAATTCCGCTTCTCGGATCAACAACCACCAACTATTTGACTCGATTCGACTTCTCGAATCATTAAGGCTTGTATTTGACCCACATTGACTTCTCGGATCAACAAGTCTTCCATTTGAACTAATTCGGCTTCTCTAATCAACATGTATCCATAACTTGGTCCGTTTGTTTTATCAAGTCACCAAGTACGCACAATGGGACCCAATTCCGCTTCTCGGATCAACAACCACCAACTATTTGACTCGATTCGACTTCTCGGATCAGTAAGGCTTGTATTTGACCCACATTTACTTGTCGGATCAACAAGTATTCCATTTGAACTAATTCGGCTTCTCTAATCAACAAGTATCCACAACTTGATCCGTTTGTTTTATCAAGTCACCAAGTACACACAATGGGACCCAATTCCGCTTATCGGATCAACAACCACCAACTATTTGACTCGATTCGACTTCTCGAATCATTAAGGCTTGTATTTGACCCCAATTGACTTCTCGGATCAACAAGTCTTCAATTTGACCTAATTCAGCTTCTCTAATCAACAAGTATCCATAACTTGATCCGTTTGTTTTATCAAGTCACCAAGTACGCACAATGGGACCCAATTCCGCTTCTCGGATCAACAACCACCAACTATTTGACTCGATTCGACTTCTCGGATCATTAAGGCTTGTATTTGACCCACATTGACTTCTCGGATCAACAAGTCTTCCATTTGAACTAATTCGGCTTCTCTAATCAACAAGTATCCATAACTTGATCCGTTTGTTTTATCAAGTCACCAAGTACACACAATGGGACCCAATTCCGCTTATCGGATCAACAATCACCAACTATTTGACTCGATTCGACTTCTCGAATCATTAAGGCTTGTATTTGACCCCAATTGACTTCTCGGATCAACAAGTCTTCCATTTGACCTAATTCAGCTTCTCTAATCAACAAGTATCCATAACTTGATCCGTCTGTTTTATCAAGTCACCAAGTACGCACAATGGGACCCAATTCCGCTTCTCGGATCAACAACCACCAACTATTTGACTCGATTCGACTTCTCGAATCATTAAGGCTTGTATTTGACCCACATTGACTTCTCGGATCAACAAGTCTTCCATTTGAACTAATTCGGCTTCTCTAATCAACAAGTATTCATAACTTGATCCGTTTGTTTTATCAAGTCACCAAGTACACACAATGGGACCCAATTCCGCTTATCGGATCAACAATCACCAACTATTTGACTCGATTCGACTTCTCGAATCATTAAGGCTTGTATTTGACCCCAATTGACTTCTCGGATCAACAAGTCTTACATTTGACCTAATTCGGCTTCTCTAATCAACAAGTATCCATAACTTGATCCGTTTGTTTTATCAAGTCACCAAGTACGCACAATGGGACCCAATTTCGCTTCTCGAATCAACAACCACCAACTGTTTGACTCGATTCGACTTCTCGAATCATTAAGGCTCGTATTTGACCCTAATTGACTTCTCGGATCAACAAGTCTTCCATTTGACCTAATTCGGCTTCTCAAATCAACAAGTATCCATAACTTGATCCGTTTGTTTTATCAAGTCACCAAGTACGCACAATGGGACCCAATTCCGCTTCTCGGATCAACAACCACCAACTATTTGACTCGATTCGACTTCTCGGATCATTAAGGCTTGTATTTGACCCACATTGACTTCTCGGATCAACAAGTCTTCCATTTGAACTAATTCGGCTTCTCTAATCAACAAGTATCCATTACTTGATCCGTTTGTTTTATCAAGTCACCAAGTACGCACAATGGGACCCAATTCCGCTTATCGGATCAACAACCACCAACTATTTGACTCGATTCGACTTCTCGAATCATTAAGGCTTGTATTTGACCCCAATTCACTTCTCGGATCAACAAGTCTTCCATTTGACCTAATTCAGCTTCTCTAATCAACAAGTATCCATAACTTGATCCGTTTGTTTTATCAAGTCACCAAGTACGCACAATGGGACCCAATTCCGCTTCTCGGATCAACAACCACCAACTATTTGACTCGATTCGACTTCTCGAATCATTAAGGCTCGTATTTGACCCTAATTGACTTCTCGGATCAACAAGTCTTCCATTTGACCTAATTCGGCTTCTCAAATCAACAAGTATCCATAACTTGATCCGTTTGTTTTATCAAGTCACCAAGTACGCACAATGGGACCCAATTCCGCTTCTCGGATCAACAACCACCAACTATTTGACTCGATTCGACTTCTCGGATCAATAAGGCTTGTATTTGACCCACATTGACTTCTCGGATCAACAAGTCTTCCATTTGAACTAATTCGGCTTCTCTAATCAACAAGTATCCATTACTTGATCCGTTTGTTTTATCAAGTCACCAAGTACGCACAATGGGACCCAATTCCGCTTCTCGGATCAACAACCACCAACTATTTGACTCGATTCGACTTCTCGGATCATTAAGGCTTGTATTTGACCCACATTGACTTCTCGGATCAACAAGTCTTCCATTTGAACTAATTCGGCTTCTCTAATCAACAAGTATCCATAACTTGATCCGTTTGTTTTATCAAGTCACCAAGTACACACAATGGGACCCAATTCCGCTTATCGGATCAACAATCACCAACTATTTGACTCGATTCGACTTCTCGAATCATTAAGGCTTGTATTTGACCCCAATTGACTTCTCGGATCAACAAGTCTTCCATTTGACCTAATTCAGCTTCTCTAATCAACAAGTATCCATAACTTGATCCGTCTGTTTTATCAAGTCACCAAGTACGCACAATGGGACCCAATTCCGCTTCTCGGATCAACAACCACCAACTATTTGACTCGATTCGACTTCTCGAATCATTAAGGCTTGTATTTGACCCACATTGACTTCTCGGATCAACAAGTCTTCCATTTGAACTAATTCGGCTTCTCTAATCAACAAGTATTCATAACTTGATCCGTTTGTTTTATCAAGTCACCAAGTACACACAATGGGACCCAATTCCGCTTATCGGATCAACAATCACCAACTATTTGACTCGATTCGACTTCTCGAATCATTAAGGCTTGTATTTGACCCCAATTGACTTCTCGGATCAACAAGTCTTCCATTTGACCTAATTCGGCTTCTCTAATCAACAAGTATCCATAACTTGATCCGTTTGTTTTATCAAGTCACCAAGTACGCACAATGGGACCCAATTTCGCTTCTCGAATCAACAACCACCAACTGTTTGACTCGATTCGACTTCTCGAATCATTAAGGCTCGTATTTGACCCTAATTGACTTCTCGGATCAACAAGTCTTCCATTTGACCTAATTCGGCTTCTCAAATCAACAAGTATCCATAACTTGATCCGTTTGTTTTATCAAGTCACCAAGTACGCACAATGGGACCCAATTCCGCTTCTCGGATCAACAACCACCAACTATTTGACTCGATTCGACTTCTCGGATCATTAAGGCTTGTATTTGACCCACATTGACTTCTCGGATCAACAAGTCTTCCATTTGAACTAATTCGGCTTCTCTAATCAACAAGTATCCATTACTTGATCCGTTTGTTTTATCAAGTCACCAAGTACGCACAATGGGACCCAATTCCGCTTATCGGATCAACAACCACCAACTATTTGACTCGATTCGACTTCTCGAATCATTAAGGCTTGTATTTGACCCCAATTCACTTCTCGGATCAACAAGTCTTCCATTTGACCTAATTCAGCTTCTCTAATCAACAAGTATCCATAACTTGATCCGTTTGTTTTATCAAGTCACCAAGTACGCACAATGGGACCCAATTCCGCTTCTCGGATCAACAACGACCAACTATTTGACTCGATTCGACTTCTCGGATCATTAAGGCTTGTATTTGACCCACATTGACTTCTCGGATCAACAAGTCTTCCATTTGAACTAATTCGGCTTCTCTAATCAACAAGTATTCATAACTTGATCCGTTTGTTTTATCAAGTCACCAAGTACGCACAATGGGACCCAATTCCGCTTCTCGGATCAACAACCACCAACTATTTGACTCGATTCGACTTCTCGAATCATTAAGGCTTGTATTTGACCCCAATTGACTTCTCGGATCAACAAGTCTTCCATTTGACCTTATTCAGCTTCTCAAATCAACAAGTATCCATAACTTGATCCGTCTGTTTTATCAAGTCACCAAGTACGCACAATGGGACCCAATTCCGCTTCTCGGATCAACAACCACCAACTATTTGACTCGATTCGACTTCTCGAATCATTAAGGCTTGTATTTGACCCCAATTGACTTCTCGGATCAACAAGTCTTCCATTTGAACTAATTCGACTTCTCTAATCAACAAGTATTCATAACTTGATCCGTTTGTTTTATCAAGTCACCAAGTACGCACAATGGGACCCAATTCCGCTTCTCGGATCAACAACCACCAACTATTTGACTCGATTCGACTTCTCGAATCATTAAGGCTTGTATTTGACCCACATTGACTTCTCGGATCAACAAGTCTTCCATTTGAACTAATGCGGCTTCTCTAATCAACATGTATCCATAACTTGGTCCGTTTGTTTTATCAAGTCACCAAGTACGCACAATGGGACCCAATTCCGCTTCTCGGATCAACAACCACCAACTATTTGACTCGATTCGACTTCTCGGATCATTAAGGCTTGTATTTGACCCACATTGACTTCTCGGATCAACAAGTCTTCCATTTGAACTAATTCGGCTTCTCTAATCAACAAGTATCCATAACTTGATCCGTTTGTTTTATCAAGTCACCAAGTACACACAATGGGACCCAATTCCGCTTATCGGATCAACAACCACCAACTATTTGACTCGATTCGACTTCTCGAATCATTAAGGCTTGTATTTAACCCCAATTGACTTCTCGGATCAACAAGTCTTCCATTTGACCTAATTCGGCTTCTCTAATCAACAAGTATCCATAACTAGATCCGTTTGTTTTATCAAGTCACCAAGTACGCACAATGGGACCCAATTCCGCTTCTCGGATCAACAACCACCAACTATTTGACTCGATTCGACTTCTCGGATCATTAAGGCTTGTATTTGACCCACATTGACTTCTCGGATCAACAAGTCTTCCATTTGAACTAATTCGGCTTCTCTAATCAACGAGTATCCATAACTTGATCCGTTTGTTTTATCAAGTCACCAAGTACGCACAATGGGACCCAATTCCGCTTATCGGATCAACAACCACCAACTATTTGACTCGATTCGACTTCTCGAATCATTAAGGCTTGTATTTGATCCCAATTCACTTCTCGGATCAACAAGTCTTCCATTTGACCTAATTCAGCTTCTCTAATCAACAAGTATCCATAACTTGATCCGTTTGTTTTATCAAGTCACCAAATACGCACAATGGGACCCAATTCCGCTTCTCGGATCAACAACCACCAACTATTTGACTCGATTCGACTTCTCGGATCATTAAGGCTTGTATTTGACCCACATTGACTTCTCGGATCAACAAGTCTTCCATTTGAACTAATTCGGCTTCTCTAATCAACAAGTATCCATAACTTGATCCGTCTGTTTTATCAAGTCACCAAGTACGCACAATGGGACCCAATTCCGCTTCTCGGATCAACAACCACCAACTATTTGACTCGATTCGACTTCTCGAATCATTAAGGCTTGTATTTGACCCACATTGACTTCTCGGATCAACAAGTCTTCCATTTGAACTAATTCGGCTTCTCTAATCAACAAGTATTCATAACTTGATCCGTTTGTTTTATCAAGTTACCAAGTACACACAATGGGACCCAATTCCGCTTATCGGATCAACAACCACCAACCATTTGACTCGATTCGACTTCTCGAATCATTAAGGCTTGTATTTGACCCCAATTGACTTCTCGGATCAACAAGTCTTCCATTTGAACTAATTCGGCTTCTCTAATCAACAAGTATTCATAACTTGATCCGTTTGTTTTGTCAAGTCACCAAGTACGCACAATGGGACCCAATTCCGCTTCTCGGATCAACAACCACCAACTATTTGACTCGATTCGACTTCTCGGATCATTAAGGCTTGTATTTGACCCACATTGACTTCTCGGATCAACAAGTCTTCCATTTGAACTAATTCGGCTTCTCTAATCAACAAGTATCCATAACTTGATCCGTCTGTTTTATCAAGTCACCAAGTACGCACAATGGGACCCAATTCCGCTTCTCGGATCAACAACCACCAACTATTTGACTCGATTCGACTTCTCGAATCATTAAGGCTTGTATTTGACCCACATTGACTTCTCGGATCAACAAGTCTTCCATTTGAACTAATTCGGCTTCTCTAATCAACAAGTATTCATAACTTGATTCGTTTGTTTTATCAAGTTACCAAGTACACACAATGGGACCCAATTCCGCTTATCGGATCAACAACCACCAACCATTTGACTCGATTCGACTTCTCGAATCATTAAGGCTTGTATTTGACCCCAATTGACTTCTCGGATCAACAAGTCTTCCATTTGAACTAATTCG
Organism: Ajuga chamaepitys; assembly: GCA_958295605.1. Taxonomy (NCBI): domain Eukaryota; kingdom Viridiplantae; phylum Streptophyta; class Magnoliopsida; order Lamiales; family Lamiaceae; genus Ajuga; species Ajuga chamaepitys. The sequence goes on from OY282503.1 coordinate 25,844,390, forward strand.
GCTTCTCTAATCAACAAGTATTCATAACTTGATCCGTTTGTTTTGTCAAGTCACCAAGTACGCACAATGGGACCCAATTCCGCTTCTCGGATCAACAACCACCAACTATTTGACTCGATTCGACTTCTCGAATCATTAAGGCTTGTATTTGACCCACATTGACTTCTCGGATCAACAAGTCTTCCATTTGAACTAATTCGGCTTCTCTAATCAACATGTATCCATAACTTGATCCGTTTGTTTTATCAAGTCACCAAGTACGCAGAATGGGACCCAATTCCGCTTCTCGGATCAACAACCACCAACTATTTGACTCGATTCGACTTCTCGGATCATTAAGGCTTGTATTTGACCCACATTGACTTCTCGGATCAACAAGTCTTCCATTTGAACTAATTCGGCTTCTCTAATCAACAAGTATCCATAACTTGATCCGTTTGTTTTATCAAGTCACCAAGTACACACAATGGGACCCAATTTCGCTTATCGGATCAACAACCACCAACTATTTGACTCGATTCGACTTCTCGAATCATTAAGGCTTGTATTTGACCCCAATTGACTTCTCGGATCAACAAGTCTTCCATTTGACCTAATTCGGCTTCTCTAATCAACAAGTATCCATAACTTGATCCGTTTGTTTTATCAAGTCACCAAGTACGCACAATGGGACCCAATTCCGCTTCTCGGATCAACAACCACCAACTATTTGACTCGATTCGACTTCTCGGATCATTAAGGCTTGTATTTGACCCACATTGACTTCTCGGATCAACAAGTCTTCCATTTGAACTAATTCGGCTTCTCTAATCAACAAGTATCCATAACTTGATCCGTTTGTTTTATCCAGTCACCAAGTACGCACAATGGGACCCAATTCCGCTTATCGGATCAACAACCACCAACTATTTGACTCGATTCGACTTCTCGAATCATTAGGGCTTGTATTTGATCCCAATTCACTTCTCGGATCAACAAGTCTTCCATTTGACCTAATTCGGCTTCTCTAATCAACAAGTATTCATAACTTGATCCGTTTGTTTTATCAAGTCACCAAGTACGCACAATGGGACCCAATTCCGCTTCTCGGATCAACAACCACCAACTATTTGACTCGATTCGACTTCTCGGATCATTAAGGCTTGTATTTGACCCACATTGACTTCTCGGATCAACAAGTCTTCCATTTGAACTAATTCGGCTTCTCTAATCAACAAGTATCCATAACTTGATCAGTTTGTTTTATCAAGTCACCAAGTACACACAATGGGACCCAATTCCGCTTATCGGATCAACAATCACCAACTATTTGACTCGATTCGACTTCTCGAATCATTAAGGCTTGTATTTGACCCCAATTGACTTCTCGGATCAACAAGTCTTCCATTTGACCTAATTTGGCTTCTCTAATCAACAAGTATCCATAACTTGATCCGTTTGTTTTATCAAGTCACCAAGTACGCACAATGGGACCCAATTTCGCTTCTCGAATCAACAACCACCAACTGTTTGACTCGATTCGACTTCTCGAATCATTAAGGCTTGTATTTGACCCTAATTGACTTCTCGGATCAACAAGTCTTCCATTTGACCTAATTCGGCTTCTCAAATCAACAAGTATCCATAACTTGATCCGTTTGTTTTATCAAGTCACCAAGTACGCACAATGGGACCCAATTCCGCTTCTCGGATCAACAACCACCAACTATTTGACTCGATTCGACTTCTCGGATCATTAAGGCTTGTATTTGACCCACATTGACTTCTCGGATCAACAAGTCTTCCATTTGAACTAATTCGGCTTCTCTAATCAACAAGTATCCATTACTTGATCCGTTTGTTTTATCAAGTCACCAAGTACGCACAATGGGACCCAATTTCGCTTATCGGATCAACAACCACCAACTATTTGACTCGATTCGACTTCTCGAATCATTAAGGCTTGTATTTGACCCCAATTGACTTCTCGGATCAACAAGTCTTACATTTGAACTAATTCGGCTTCTCTAATCAACAAGTATTCATAACTTGATCCGTTTGTTTTATCAAGTCACCAAGTACGCACAATGGGACCCAATTCCGCTTCTCAGATCAACAACCATCAACTATTTGACTCGATTCGACTTCTCGAATCATTAAGGCTTGTATTTGACCCACATTGACTTCTCGGATCAACAAGTCTTCCATTTGAACTAATTCGGCTTCTCTAATCAACAAGTATCCATAACTTGATCCGTTTGTTTTATCAAGTCACCGAGTACGCACAATGGGACCCAATTCCGCTTCTCGGATCAACAACCACCAACTATTTGACTCGATTCGACTTCTCGGATCAGTAAGGCTTGTATTTGACCCACATTGACTTGTCGGATCAACAAGTATTCCATTTGAACTAATTCGGCTTCTCTAATCAACAAGTATCCACAACTTGATCTGTTTGTTTTATCAAGTCACCAAGTACACACAATGGGACCCAATTCCGCTTATCGGATCAACAACCACCAACTATTTGACTCGATTCGACTTCTCGAATCATTAAGGCTTGTATTTGACCCCAATTGACTTCTCGGATCAACAAGTCTTCAATTTGACCTAATTCAGCTTCTCTAATCAACAAGTATCCATAACTTGATCCGTTTGTTTTATCAAGTCACCAAGTACGCACAATGGGACCCAATTCCGCTTCTCGGATCAACAACCACCAACTATTTGACTCGATTCGACTTCTCGGATCATTAAGGCTTGTATTTGACCCACATTGACTTCTCGGATCAACAAGTCTTCCATTTGAACTAATTCGGCTTCTCTAATCAACAAGTATCCATAACTTGATCCGTTTGTTTTATCAAGTCACCAAGTACACACAATGGGACCCAATTCCGCTTATCGGATCAACAATCACCAACTATTTGACTCGATTCGACTTCTCGAATCATTAAGGCTTGTATTTGACCCCAATTGACTTCTCGGATCAACAAGTCTTCCATTTGACCTAATTCAGCTTCTCTAATCAACAAGTATCCATAACTTGATCCGTCTGTTTTATCAAGTCACCAAGTACGCACAATGGGACCCAATTCCGCTTCTCGGATCAACAACCACCAACTATTTGACTCGATTCGACTTCTCGGATCATTAAGGCTTGTATTTGACCCACATTGACTTCTCGGATCAACAAGTCTTCCATTTGAACTAATTCGGCTTCTCTAATCAACAAGTATCCATTACTTGATCCGTTTGTTTTATCAAGTCACCAAGTACGCACAATGGGACCCAATTCCGCTTATCGGATCAACAACCACCAACTATTTGACTCGATTCGACTTCTCGAATCATTAAGGCTTGTATTTGACCCCAATTCACTTCTCGGATCAACAAGTCTTCCATTTGACCTAATTCAGCTTCTCTAATCAACAAGTATCCATAACTTGATCCGTTTGTTTTATCAAGTCACCAAGTACGCACAATGGGACCCAATTCCGCTTCTCGGATCAACAACGACCAACTATTTGACTCGATTCGACTTCTCGGATCATTAAGGCTTGTATTTGACCCACATTGACTTCTCGGATCAACAAGTCTTCCATTTGAACTAATTCGGCTTCTCTAATCAACAAGTATCCATAACTTGATCCGTTTGTTTTATCAAGTCACCAAGTACACACAATGGGACCCAATTCCGCTTATCGGATCAACAAGCACCAACTATTTGACTCGATTCGACTTCTCGAATCATTAAGGCTTGTATTTGACCCCAATTGATTTCTCGGATCAACAAGTCTTCCATTTGACCTAATTCAGCTTCTCTAATCAACAAGTATCCATAACTTGATCCGTCTGTTTTATCAAGTCACCAAGTACGCACAATGGGACCCAATTCCGCTTCTCGGATCAACAACCACCAACTATTTGACTCGATTCGACTTCTCGAATCATTAAGGCTTGTATTTGACCCACATTGACTTCTCGGATCAACAAGTCTTCCATTTGAACTAATTCGGCTTCTCTAATCAACAAGTATCCATTACTTGATCCGTTTGTTTTATCAAGTCACCAAGTACGCACAATGGGACCCAATTTCGCTTATCGGATCAACAACCACCAACTATTTGACTCGATTCGACTTCTCGAATCATTAAGGCTTGTATTTGACCCCAATTGACTTCTCGGATCAACAAGTCTTACATTTGAACTAATTCGGCTTCTCTAATCAACAAGTATTCATAACTTGATCCGTTTGTTTTATCAAGTCACCAAGTACGCACAATGGGACCCAATTCCGCTTCTCAGATCAACAACCACCAACTATTTGACTCGATTCGACTTCTCGAATCATTAAGGCTTGTATTTGACCCACATTGACTTCTCGGATCAACAAGTCTTCCATTTGAACTAATTCGGCTTCTCTAATCAACAAGTATCCATAACTTGATCCGTTTGTTTTATCAAGTCACCAAGTACGCACAATGGGACCCAATTCCGCTTCTCGGATCAACAACCACCAACTATTTGACTCGATTCGACTTCTCGGATCAGTAAGGCTTGTATTTGACCCACATTGACTTGTCGGATCAACAAGTATTCCATTTGAACTAATTCGGCTTCTCTAATCAACAAGTATCCACAACTTGATCCGTTTGTTTTATCAAGTCACCAAGTACACACAATGGGACCCAATTCCGCTTATCGGATCAACAACCACCAACTATTTGACTCGATTCGACTTCTCGAATCATTAAGGCTTGTATTTGACCCCAATTGACTTCTCGGATCAACAAGTCTTCAATTTGACCTAATTCAGCTTCTCTAATCAACAAGTATCCATAACTTGATCCGTTTGTTTTATCAAGTCACCAAGTACGCACAATGGGACCCAATTCCGCTTCTCGGATCAACAACCACCAACTATTTGACTCGATTCGACTTCTCGGATCATTAAGGCTTGTATTTGACCCACATTGACTTCTCGGATCAACAAGTCTTCCATTTGAACTAATTCGGCTTCTCTAATCAACAAGTATCCATAACTTGATCCGTTTGTTTTATCAAGTCACCAAGTACACACAATGGGACCCAATTCCGCTTATCGGATCAACAATCACCAACTATTTGACTCGATTCGACTTCTCGAATCATTAAGGCTTGTATTTGACCCCAATTGACTTCTCGGATCAACAAGTCTTCCATTTGACCTAATTCAGCTTCTCTAATCAACAAGTATCCATAACTTGATCCGTCTGTTTTATCAAGTCACCAAGTACGCACAATGGGACCCAATTCCGCTTCTCGGATCAACAACCACCAACTATTTGACTCGATTCGACTTCTCGAATCATTAAGGCTTGTATTTGACCCACATTGACTTCTCGGATCAACAAGTCTTCCATTTGAACTAATTCGGCTTCTCTAATCAACAAGTATTCATAACTTGATCCGTTTGTTTTATCAAGTCACCAAGTACACACAATGGGACCCAATTCCGCTTATCGGATCAACAATCACCAACTATTTGACTCGATTCGACTTCTCGAATCATTAAGGCTTGTATTTGACCCCAATTGACTTCTCGGATCAACAAGTCTTCCATTTGACCTAATTCGGCTTCTCTAATCAACAAGTATCCATAACTTGATCCGTTTGTTTTATCAAGTCACCAAGTACGCACAATGGGACCCAATTTCGCTTCTCGAATCAACAACCACCAACTGTTTGACTCGATTCGACTTCTCGAATCATTAAGGCTTGTATTTGACCCACATTGACTTCTCGGATCAACAAGTCTTCCATTTGAACTAATGCGGCTTCTCTAATCAACATGTATCCATAACTTGGTCCGTTTGTTTTATCAAGTCACCAAGTACGCACAATGGGACCCAATTCCGCTTCTCGGATCAACAACCACCAACTATTTGACTCGATTCGACTTCTCGGATCATTAAGGCTTGTATTTGACCCACATTGACTTCTCGGATCAACAAGTCTTCCATTTGAACTAATTCGGCTTCTCTAATCAACAAGTATCCATAACTTGATCCGTTTGTTTTATCAAGTCACCAAGTACACACAATGGGACCCAATTCCGCTTATCGGATCAACAACCACCAACTATTTGACTCGATTCGACTTCTCGAATCATTAAGGCTTGTATTTAACCCCAATTGACTTCTCGGATCAACAAGTCTTCCATTTGACCTAATTCGGCTTCTCTAATCAACAAGTATCCATAACTAGATCCGTTTGTTTTATCAAGTCACCAAGTACGCACAATGGGACCCAATTCCGCTTCTCGGATCAACAACCACCAACTATTTGACTCGATTCGACTTCTCGGATCATTAAGGCTTGTATTTGACCCACATTGACTTCTCGGATCAACAAGTCTTCCATTTGAACTAATTCGGCTTCTCTAATCAACGAGTATCCATAACTTGATCCGTTTGTTTTATCAAGTCACCAAGTACGCACAATGGGACCCAATTCCGCTTATCGGATCAACAACCACCAACTATTTGACTCGATTCGACTTCTCGAATCATTAAGGCTTGTATTTGATCCCAATTCACTTCTCGGATCAACAAGTCTTCCATTTGACCTAATTCAGCTTCTCTAATCAACAAGTATCCATAACTTGATCCGTTTGTTTTATCAAGTCACCAAATACGCACAATGGGACCCAATTCCGCTTCTCGGATCAACAACCACCAACTATTTGACTCGATTCGACTTCTCGGATCATTAAGGCTTGTATTTGACCCACATTGACTTCTCGGATCAACAAGTCTTCCATTTGAACTAATTCGGCTTCTCTAATCAACAAGTATCCATAACTTGATCCGTCTGTTTTATCAAGTCACCAAGTACGCACAATGGGACCCAATTCCGCTTCTCGGATCAACAACCACCAACTATTTGACTCGATTCGACTTCTCGAATCATTAAGGCTTGTATTTGACCCACATTGACTTCTCGGATCAACAAGTCTTCCATTTGAACTAATTCGGCTTCTCTAATCAACAAGTATTCATAACTTGATCCGTTTGTTTTATCAAGTTACCAAGTACACACAATGGGACCCAATTCCGCTTATCGGATCAACAACCACCAACCATTTGACTCGATTCGACTTCTCGAATCATTAAGGCTTGTATTTGACCCCAATTGACTTCTCGGATCAACAAGTCTTCCATTTGAACTAATTCGGCTTCTCTAATCAACAAGTATTCATAACTTGATCCGTTTGTTTTGTCAAGTCACCAAGTACGCACAATGGGACCCAATTCCGCTTCTCGGATCAACAACCACCAACTATTTGACTCGATTCGACTTCTCGGATCATTAAGGCTTGTATTTGACCCACATTGACTTCTCGGATCAACAAGTCTTCCATTTGAACTAATTCGGCTTCTCTAATCAACAAGTATCCATAACTTGATCCGTCTGTTTTATCAAGTCACCAAGTACGCACAATGGGACCCAATTCCGCTTCTCGGATCAACAACCACCAACTATTTGACTCGATTCGACTTCTCGAATCATTAAGGCTTGTATTTGACCCACATTGACTTCTCGGATCAACAAGTCTTCCATTTGAACTAATTCGGCTTCTCTAATCAACAAGTATTCATAACTTGATTCGTTTGTTTTATCAAGTTACCAAGTACACACAATGGGACCCAATTCCGCTTATCGGATCAACAACCACCAACCATTTGACTCGATTCGACTTCTCGAATCATTAAGGCTTGTATTTGACCCCAATTGACTTCTCGGATCAACAAGTCTTCCATTTGAACTAATTCGGCTTCTCTAATCAACAAGTATTCATAACTTGATCCGTTTGTTTTGTCAAGTCACCAAGTACGCACAATGGGACCCAATTCCGCTTCTCGGATCAACAACCACCAACTATTTGACTCGATTCGACTTCTCGAATCATTAAGGCTTGTATTTGACCCACATTGACTTCTCGGATCAACAAGTCTTCCATTTGAACTAATTCGGCTTCTCTAATCAACATGTATCCATAACTTGATCCGTTTGTTTTATCAAGTCACCAAGTACGCAGAATGGGACCCAATTCCGCTTCTCGGATCAACAACCACCAACTATTTGACTCGATTCGACTTCTCGGATCATTAAGGCTTGTATTTGACCCACATTGACTTCTCGGATCAACAAGTCTTCCATTTGAACTAATTCGGCTTCTCTAATCAACAAGTATCCATAACTTGATCCGTTTGTTTTATCAAGTCACCAAGTACACACAATGGGACCCAATTTCGCTTATCGGATCAACAACCACCAACTATTTGACTCGATTCGACTTCTCGAATCATTAAGGCTTGTATTTGACCCCAATTGACTTCTCGGATCAACAAGTCTTCCATTTGACCTAATTCGGCTTCTCTAATCAACAAGTATCCATAACTTGATCCGTTTGTTTTATCAAGTCACCAAGTACGCACAATGGGACCCAATTCCGCTTCTCGGATCAACAACCACCAACTATTTGACTCGATTCGACTTCTCGGATCATTAAGGCTTGTATTTGACCCACATTGACTTCTCGGATCAACAAGTCTTCCATTTGAACTAATTCGGCTTCTCTAATCAACAAGTATCCATAACTTGATCCGTTTGTTTTATCCAGTCACCAAGTACGCACAATGGGACCCAATTCCGCTTATCGGATCAACAACCACCAACTATTTGACTCGATTCGACTTCTCGAATCATTAGGGCTTGTATTTGATCCCAATTCACTTCTCGGATCAACAAGTCTTCCATTTGACCTAATTCGGCTTCTCTAATCAACAAGTATTCATAACTTGATCCGTTTGTTTTATCAAGTCACCAAGTACGCACAATGGGACCCAATTCCGCTTCTCGGATCAACAACCACCAACTATTTGACTCGATTCGACTTCTCGGATCATTAAGGCTTGTATTTGACCCACATTGACTTCTCGGATCAACAAGTCTTCCATTTGAACTAATTCGGCTTCTCTAATCAACAAGTATCCATAACTTGATCCGTTTGTTTTATCAAGTCACCAAGTACACACAATGGGACCCAATTCCGCTTATCGGATCAACAATCACCAACTATTTGACTCGATTCGACTTCTCGAATCATTAAGGCTTGTATTTGACCCCAATTGACTTCTCGGATCAACAAGTCTTCCATTTGACCTAATTTGGCTTCTCTAATCAACAAGTATCCATAACTTGATCCGTTTGTTTTATCAAGTCACCAAGTACGCACAATGGGACCCAATTTCGCTTCTCGAATCAACAACCACCAACTGTTTGACTCGATTCGACTTCTCGAATCATTAAGGCTTGTATTTGACCCTAATTGACTTCTCGGATCAACAAGTCTTCCATTTGACCTAATTCGGCTTCTCAAATCAACAAGTATCCATAACTTGATCCGTTTGTTTTATCAAGTCACCAAGTACGCACAATGGGACCCAATTCCGCTTCTCGGATCAACAACCACCAACTATTTGACTCGATTCGACTTCTCGGATCATTAAGGCTTGTATTTGACCCACATTGACTTCTCGGATCAACAAGTCTTCCATTTGAACTAATTCGGCTTCTCTAATCAACAAGTATCCATTACTTGATCCGTTTGTTTTATCAAGTCACCAAGTACGCACAATGGGACCCAATTTCGCTTATCGGATCAACAACCACCAACTATTTGACTCGATTCGACTTCTCGAATCATTAAGGCTTGTATTTGACCCCAATTGACTTCTCGGATCAACAAGTCTTACATTTGAACTAATTCGGCTTCTCTAATCAACAAGTATTCATAACTTGATCCGTTTGTTTTATCAAGTCACCAAGTACGCACAATGGGACCCAATTCCGCTTCTCAGATCAACAACCATCAACTATTTGACTCGATTCGACTTCTCGAATCATTAAGGCTTGTATTTGACCCACATTGACTTCTCGGATCAACAAGTCTTCCATTTGAACTAATTCGGCTTCTCTAATCAACAAGTATCCATAACTTGATCCGTTTGTTTTATCAAGTCACCGAGTACGCACAATGGGACCCAATTCCGCTTCTCGGATCAACAACCACCAACTATTTGACTCGATTCGACTTCTCGGATCAGTAAGGCTTGTATTTGACCCACATTGACTTGTCGGATCAACAAGTATTCCATTTGAACTAATTCGGCTTCTCTAATCAACAAGTATCCACAACTTGATCTGTTTGTTTTATCAAGTCACCAAGTACACACAATGGGACCCAATTCCGCTTATCGGATCAACAACCACCAACTATTTGACTCGATTCGACTTCTCGAATCATTAAGGCTTGTATTTGACCCCAATTGACTTCTCGGATCAACAAGTCTTCAATTTGACCTAATTCAGCTTCTCTAATCAACAAGTATCCATAACTTGATCCGTTTGTTTTATCAAGTCACCAAGTACGCACAATGGGACCCAATTCCGCTTCTCGGATCAACAACCGCCAACTATTTGACTCGATTCGACTTCTCGGATCATTAAGGCTTGTATTTGACCCACATTGACTTCTCGGATCAACAAGTCTTCCATTTGAACTAATTCGGCTTCTCTAATCAACAAGTATCCATAACTTGATCCGTTTGTTTTATCAAGTCACCAAGTACACACAATGGGACCCAATTCCGCTTATCGGATCAACAATCACCAACTATTTGACTCGATTCGACTTCTCGAATCATTAAGGCTTGTATTTGACCCCAATTGACTTCTCGGATCAACAAGTCTTCCATTTGACCTAATTCAGCTTCTCTAATCAACAAGTATCCATAACTTGATCCGTCTGTTTTATCAAGTCACCAAGTACGCACAATGGGACCCAATTCCGCTTCTCGGATCAACAACCACCAACTATTTGACTCGATTCGACTTCTCGGATCATTAAGGCTTGTATTTGACCCACATTGACTTCTCGGATCAACAAGTCTTCCATTTGAACTAATTCGGCTTCTCTAATCAACAAGTATCCATTACTTGATCCGTTTGTTTTATCAAGTCACCAAGTACGCACAATGGGACCCAATTCCGCTTATCGGATCAACAACCACCAACTATTTGACTCGATTCGACTTCTCGAATCATTAAGGCTTGTATTTGACCCCAATTCACTTCTCGGATCAACAAGTCTTCCATTTGACCTAATTCAGCTTCTCTAATCAACAAGTATCCATAACTTGATCCGTTTGTTTTATCAAGTCACCAAGTACGCACAATGGGACCCAATTCCGCTTCTCGGATCAACAACGACCAACTATTTGACTCGATTCGACTTCTCGGATCATTAAGGCTTGTATTTGACCCACATTGACTTCTCGGATCAACAAGTCTTCCATTTGAACTAATTCGGCTTCTCTAATCAACAAGTATCCATAACTTGATCCGTTTGTTTTATCAAGTCACCAAGTACACACAATGGGACCCAATTCCGCTTATCGGATCAACAAGCACCAACTATTTGACTCGATTCGACTTCTCGAATCATTAAGGCTTGTATTTGACCCCAATTGATTTCTCGGATCAACAAGTCTTCCATTTGACCTAATTCAGCTTCTCTAATCAACAAGTATCCATAACTTGATCCGTCTGTTTTATCAAGTCACCAAGTACGCACAATGGGACCCAATTCCGCTTCTCGGATCAACAACCACCAACTATTTGACTCGATTCGACTTCTCGAATCATTAAGGCTTGTATTTGACCCACATTGACTTCTCGGATCAACAAGTCTTCCATTTGAACTAATTCGGCTTCTCTAATCAACAAGTATCCATTACTTGATCCGTTTGTTTTATCAAGTCACCAAGTACGCACAATGGGACCCAATTTCGCTTATCGGATCAACAACCACCAACTATTTGACTCGATTCGACTTCTCGAATCATTAAGGCTTGTATTTGACCCCAATTGATTTCTCGGATCAACAAGTCTTCCATTTGACCTAATTCAGCTTCTCTAATCAACAAGTATCCATAACTTGATCCGTCTGTTTTATCAAGTCACCAAGTACGCACAATGGGACCCAATTCCGCTTCTCGGATCAACAACCACCAACTATTTGACTCGATTCGACTTCTCGAATCATTAAGGCTTGTATTTGACCCACATTGACTTCTCGGATCAACAAGTCTTCCATTTGAACTAATTCGGCTTCTCTAATCAACAAGTATCCATTACTTGATCCGTTTGTTTTATCAAGTCACCAAGTACGCACAATGGGACCCAATTTCGCTTATCGGATCAACAACCACCAACTATTTGACTCGATTCGACTTCTCGAATCATTAAGGCTTGTATTTGACCCCAATTGACTTCTCGGATCAACAAGTCTTACATTTGAACTAATTCGGCTTCTCTAATCAACAAGTATTCATAACTTGATCCGTTTGTTTTATCAAGTCACCAAGTACGCACAATGGGACCCAATTCCGCTTCTCAGATCAACAACCACCAACTATTTGACTCGATTCGACTTCTCGAATCATTAAGGCTTGTATTTGACCCACATTGACTTCTCGGATCAACAAGTCTTCCATTTGAACTAATTCGGCTTCTCTAATCAACAAGTATCCATTACTTGATCCGTTTGTTTTATCAAGTCACCAAGTACGCACAATGGGACCCAATTTCGCTTATCGGATCAACAACCACCAACTATTTGACTCGATTCGACTTCTCGAATCATTAAGGCTTGTATTTGACCCCAATTGACTTCTCGGATCAACAAGTCTTACATTTGAACTAATTCGGCTTCTCTAATCAACAAGTATTCATAACTTGATCCGTTTGTTTTATCAAGTCACCAAGTACGCACAATGGGACCCAATTCCGCTTCTCAGATCAACAACCACCAACTATTTGACTCGATTCGACTTCTCGAATCATTAAGGCTTGTATTTGACCCACATTGACTTCTCGGATCAACAAGTCTTCCATTTGAACTAATTCGGCTTCTCTAATCAACAAGTATCCATAACTTGATCCGTTTGTTTTATCAAGTCACCAAGTACGCACAATGGGACCCAATTCCGCTTCTCGGATCAACAACCACCAACTATTTGACTCGATTCGACTTCTCGGATCAGTAAGGCTTGTATTTGACCCACATTGACTTGTCGGATCAACAAGTATTCCATTTGAACTAATTCGGCTTCTCTAATCAACAAGTATCCACAACTTGATCCGTTTGTTTTATCAAGTCACCAAGTACACACAATGGGACCCAATTCCGCTTATCGGATCAACAACCACCAACTATTTGACTCGATTCGACTTCTCGAATCATTAAGGCTTGTATTTGACCCCAATTGACTTCTCGGATCAACAAGTCTTCAATTTGACCTAATTCAGCTTCTCTAATCAACAAGTATCCATAACTTGATCCGTTTGTTTTATCAAGTCACCAAGTACGCACAATGGGACCCAATTTCGCTTCTCGAATCAACAACCACCAACTGTTTGACTCGATTCGACTTCTCGAATCATTAAGGCTCGTATTTGACCCTAATTGACTTCTCGGATCAACAAGTCTTCCATTTGACCTAATTCAGCTTCTCTAATCAACAAGTATCCATAACTTGATCCGTCTGTTTTATCAAGTCACCAAGTACGCACAATGGGACCCAATTCCGCTTCTCGGATCAACAACCACCAACTATTTGACTCGATTCGACTTCTCGAATCATTAAGGCTTGTATTTGACCCACATTGACTTCTCGGATCAACAAGTCTTCCATTTGACCTAATTCGGCTTCTCAAATCAACAAGTATCCATAACTTGATCCGTTTGTTTTATCAAGTCACCAAGTACGCACAATGGGACCCAATTCCGCTTCTCGGATCAACAACCACCAACTATTTGACTCGATTCGACTTCTCGGATCATTAAGGCTTGTATTTGACCCACATTGACTTCTCGGATCAACAAGTCTTCCATTTGAACTAATTCGGCTTCTCTAATCAACAAGTATCCATTACTTGATCCGCTTGTTTTATCAAGTCACCAAGTACGCACAATGGGACCCAATTCCGCTTATCGGATCAACAACCACCAACTATTTGACTCGATTCGACTTCTCGAATCATTAAGGCTTGTATTTGACCCCAATTCACTTCTCGGATCAACAAGTCTTCCATTTGACCTAATTCAGCTTCTCTAATCAACAAGTATCCATAACTTGATCCGTTTGTTTTATCAAGTCACCAAGTACGCACAATGGGACCCAATTCCGCTTCTCGGATCAACAACGACCAACTATTTGACTCGATTCGACTTCTCGGATCATTAAGGCTTGTATTTGACCCACATTGACTTCTCGGATCAACAAGTCTTCCATTTGAACTAATTCGGCTTCTCTAATCAACAAGTATCCATAACTTGATCCGTTTGTTTTATCAAGTCACCAAGTACACACAATGGGACCCAATTCCGCTTATCGGATCAACAAGCACCAACTATTTGACTCGATTCGACTTCTCGAATCATTAAGGCTTGTATTTGACCCCAATTGATTTCTCGGATCAACAAGTCTTCCATTTGACCTAATTCAGCTTCTCTAATCAACAAGTATCCATAACTTGATCCGTCTGTTTTATCAAGTCACCAAGTACGCACAATGGGACCCAATTCCGCTTCTCGGATCAACAACCACCAACTATTTGACTCGATTCGACTTCTCGAATCATTAAGGCTTGTATTTGACCCACATTGACTTCTCGGATCAACAAGTCTTCCATTTGAACTAATTCGGCTTCTCTAATCAACAAGTATCCATTACTTGATCCGCTTGTTTTATCAAGTCACCAAGTACGCACAATGGGACCCAATTTCGCTTATCGGATCAACAACCACCAACTATTTGACTCGATTCGACTTCTCGAATCATTAAGGCTTGTATTTGACCCCAATTCACTTCTCGGATCAACAAGTCTTACATTTGAACTAATTCGGCTTCTCTAATCAACAAGTATTCATAACTTGATCCGTTTGTTTTATCAAGTCACCAAGTACGCACAATGGGACCCAATTCCGCTTCTCGGATCAACAACGACCAACTATTTGACTCGATTCGACTTCTCGAATCATTAAGGCTTGTATTTGACCCACATTGACTTCTCGGATCAACAAGTCTTCCATTTGAACTAATTCGGCTTCTCTAATCAACAAGTATCCATAACTTGATCCGTTTGTTTTATCAAGTCACCAAGTACACACAATGGGACCCAATTCCGCTTCTCGGATCAACAACCACCAACTATTTGACTCGATTCGACTTCTCGAATCATTAAGGCTTGTATTTGACCCCAATTGATTTCTCGGATCAACAAGTCTTCCATTTGACCTAATTCAGCTTCTCTAATCAACAAGTATCCATAACTTGATCCGTCTGTTTTATCAAGTCACCAAGTACGCACAATGGGACCCAATTCCGCTTCTCGGATCAACAACCACCAACTATTTGACTCGATTCGACTTCTCGAATCATTAAGGCTTGTATTTGACCCACATTGACTTCTCGGATCAACAAGTCTTCCATTTGAACTAATTCGGCTTCTCTAATCAACAAGTATCCATTACTTGATCCGTTTGTTTTATCAAGTCACCAAGTACGCACAATGGGACCCAATTTCGCTTATCGGATCAACAACCACCAACTATTTGACTCGATTCGACTTCTCGAATCATTAAGGCTTGTATTTGACCCCAATTGACTTCTCGGATCAACAAGTCTTACATTTGAACTAATTCGGCTTCTCTAATCAACAAGTATTCATAACTTGATCCGTTTGTTTTATCAAGTCACCAAGTACGCACAATGGGACCCAATTCCGCTTCTCAGATCAACAACCACCAACTATTTGACTCGATTCGACTTCTCGAATCATTAAGGCTTGTATTTGACCCACATTGACTTCTCGGATCAACAAGTCTTCCATTTGAACTAATTCGGCTTCTCTAATCAACAAGTATCCATAACTTGATCCGTTTGTTTTATCAAGTCACCAAGTACGCACAATGGGACCCAATTCCGCTTCTCGGATCAACAACCACCAACTATTTGACTCGATTCGACTTCTCGGATCAGTAAGGCTTGTATTTGACCCACATTGACTTGTCGGATCAACAAGTATTCCATTTGAACTAATTCGGCTTCTCTAATCAACAAGTATCCACAACTTGATCCGTTTGTTTTATCAAGTCACCAAGTACACACAATGGGACCCAATTCCGCTTATCGGATCAACAACCACCAACTATTTGACTCGATTCGACTTCTCGAATCATTAAGGCTTGTATTTGACCCCAATTGACTTCTCGGATCAACAAGTCTTCAATTTGACCTAATTCAGCTTCTCTAATCAACAAGTATCCATAACTTGATCCGTTTGTTTTATCAAGTCACCAAGTACGCACAATGGGACCCAATTCCGCTTCTCGGATCAACAACCACCAACTATTTGACTCGATTCGACTTCTCGGATCATTAAGGCTTGTATTTGACCCACATTGACTTCTCGGATCAACAAGTCTTCCATTTGAACTAATTCGGCTTCTCTAATCAACAAGTATCCATAACTTGATCCGTTTGTTTTATCAAGTCACCAAGTACACACAATGGGACCCAATTCCGCTTATCGGATCAACAATCACCAACTATTTGACTCGATTCGACTTCTCGAATCATTAAGGCTTGTATTTGACCCCAATTGACTTCTCGGATCAACAAGTCTTCCATTTGACCTAATTCAGCTTCTCTAATCAACAAGTATCCATAACTTGATCCGTCTGTTTTATCAAGTCACCAAGTACGCACAATGGGACCCAATTCCGCTTCTCGGATCAACAACCACCAACTATTTGACTCGATTCGACTTCTCGAATCATTAAGGCTTGTATTTGACCCACATTGACTTCTCGGATCAACAAGTCTTCCATTTGAACTAATTCGGCTTCTCTAATCAACAAGTATTCATAACTTGATCCGTTTGTTTTATCAAGTCACCAAGTACACACAATGGGACCCAATTCCGCTTATCGGATCAACAATCACCAACTATTTGACTCGATTCGACTTCTCGAATCATTAAGGCTTGTATTTGACCCCAATTGACTTCTCGGATCAACAAGTCTTCCATTTGACCTAATTCGGCTTCTCTAATCAACAAGTATCCATAACTTGATCCGTTTGTTTTATCAAGTCACCAAGTACGCACAATGGGACCCAATTTCGCTTCTCGAATCAACAACCACCAACTGTTTGACTCGATTCGACTTCTCGAATCATTAAGGCTCGTATTTGACCCTAATTGACTTCTCGGATCAACAAGTCTTCCATTTGACCTAATTCGGCTTCTCAAATCAACAAGTATCCATAACTTGATCCGTTTGTTTTATCAAGTCACCAAGTACGCACAATGGGACCCAATTCCGCTTCTCGGATCAACAACCACCAACTATTTGACTCGATTCGACTTCTCGGATCATTAAGGCTTGTATTTGACCCACATTGACTTCTCGGATCAACAAGTCTTCCATTTGAACTAATTCGGCTTCTCTAATCAACAAGTATCCATTACTTGATCCGTTTGTTTTATCAAGTCACCAAGTACGCACAATGGGACCCAATTCCGCTTATCGGATCAACAACCACCAACTATTTGACTCGATTCGACTTCTCGAATCATTAAGGCTTGTATTTGACCCCAATTCACTTCTCGGATCAACAAGTCTTCCATTTGACCTAATTCAGCTTCTCTAATCAACAAGTATCCATAACTTGATCCGTTTGTTTTATCAAGTCACCAAGTACGCACAATGGGACCCAATTCCGCTTCTCGGATCAACAACGACCAACTATTTGACTCGATTCGACTTCTCGGATCATTAAGGCTTGTATTTGACCCACATTGACTTCTCGGATCAACAAGTCTTCCATTTGAACTAATTCGGCTTCTCTAATCAACAAGTATCCATAACTTGATCCGTTTGTTTTATCAAGTCACCAAGTACACACAATGGGACCCAATTCCGCTTATCGGATCAACAAGCACCAACTATTTGACTCGATTCGACTTCTCGAATCATTAAGGCTTGTATTTGACCCCAATTGACTTCTCGGATCAACAAGTCTTCCATTTGACCTAATTCAGCTTCTCTAATCAACAAGTATCCATAACTTGATCCGTCTGTTTTATCAAGTCACCAAGTACGCACAATGGGACCCAATTCCGCTTCTCGGATCAACAACCACCAACTATTTGACTCGATTCGACTTCTCGGATCATTAAGGCTTGTATTTGACCCACATTGACTTCTCGGATCAACAAGTCTTCCATTTGAACTAATTCGGCTTCTCTAATCAACAAGTATCCATTACTTGATCCGTTTGTTTTATCAAGTCACCAAGTACGCACAATGGGACCCAATTCCGCTTATCGGATCAACAACCACCAACTATTTGACTCGATTCGACTTCTCGAATCATTAAGGCTTGTATTTGACCCCAATTCACTTCTCGGATCAACAAGTCTTCCATTTGACCTAATTCAGCTTCTCTAATCAACAAGTATCCATAACTTGATCCGTTTGTTTTATCAAGTCACCAAGTACGCACAATGGGACCCAATTCCGCTTCTCGGATCAACAACGACCAACTATTTGACTCGATTCGACTTCTCGGATCATTAAGGCTTGTATTTGACCCACATTGACTTCTCGGATCAACAAGTCTTCCATTTGAACTAATTCGGCTTCTCTAATCAACAAGTATCCATAACTTGATCCGTTTGTTTTATCAAGTCACCAAGTACACACAATGGGACCCAATTCCGCTTATCGGATCAACAACCACCAACTATTTGACTCGATTCGACTTCTCGAATCATTAAGGCTTGTATTTAACCCCAATTGACTTCTCGGATCAACAAGTCTTCCATTTGACCTAATTCGGCTTCTCTAATCAACAAGTATCCATAACTTGATCCGTTTGTTTTATCAAGTCACCAAGTACGCACAATGGGACCCAATTCCGCTTCTCGGATCAACAACCACCAACTATTTGACTCGATTCGACTTCTCGGATCATTAAGGCTTGTATTTGACCCACATTGACTTCTCGGATCAACAAGTCTTCCATTTGAACTAATTCGGCTTCTCTAATCAACGAGTATCCATAACTTGATCCGTTTGTTTTATCAAGTCACCAAGTACGCACAATGGGACCCAATTCCGCTTATCGGATCAACAACCACCAACTATTTGACTCGATTCGACTTCTCGAATCATTAAGGCTTGTATTTGATCCCAATTCACTTCTCGGATCAACAAGTCTTCCATTTGACCTAATTCAGCTTCTCTAATCAACAAGTATCCATAACTTGATCCGTTTGTTTTATCAAGTCACCAAATACGCACAATGGGACCCAATTCCGCTTCTCGGATCAACAACCACCAACTATTTGACTCGATTCGACTTCTCGGATCATTAAGGCTTGTATTTGACCCACATTGACTTCTCGGATCAACAAGTCTTCCATTTGAACTAATTCGGCTTCTCTAATCAACAAGTATCCATAACTTGATCCGTCTGTTTTATCAAGTCACCAAGTACGCACAATGGGACCCAATTCCGCTTCTCGGATCAACAACCACCAACTATTTGACTCGATTCGACTTCTCGAATCATTAAGGCTTGTATTTGACCCACATTGACTTCTCGGATCAACAAGTCTTCCATTTGAACTAATTCGGCTTCTCTAATCAACAAGTATTCATAACTTGATCCGTTTGTTTTATCAAGTTACCAAGTACACACAATGGGACCCAATTCCGCTTATCGGATCAACAACCACCAACCATTTGACTCGATTCGACTTCTCGAATCATTAAGGCTTGTATTTGACCCCAATTGACTTCTCTGATCAACAAGTCTTCCATTTGAACTAATTCGGCTTCTCTAATCAACAAGTATTCATAACTTGATCCGTTTGTTTTGTCAAGTCACCAAGTACGCACAATGGGACCCAATTCCGCTTCTCGGATCAACAACCACCAACTATTTGACTCGATTCGACTTCTCGAATCATTAAGGCTTGTATTTGACCCACATTGACTTCTCGGATCAACAAGTCTTCCATTTGAACTAATTCGGCTTCTCTAATCAACATGTATCCATAACTTGATCCGTTTGTTTTATCAAGTCACCAAGTACGCACAATGGGACCCAATTCCGCTTCTCGGATCAACAACCACCAACTATTTGACTCGATTCGACTTCTCGGATCATTAAGGCTTGTATTTGACCCACATTGACTTCTCGGATCAACAAGTCTTCCATTTGAACTAATTCGGCTTCTCTAATCAACAAGTATCCATAACTTGATCCGTTTGTTTTATCAAATCACCAAGTACACACAATGGGACCCAATTTCGCTTATCGGATCAACAACCACCAACTATTTGACTCGATTCGACTTCTCGAATCATTAAGGCTTGTATTTGACCCCAATTGACTTCTCGGATCAACAAGTCTTCCATTTGACCTAATTCGGCTTCTCTAATCAACAAGTATCCATAACTTGATCCGTTTGTTTTATCAAGTCACCAAGTACGCACAATGGGACCCAATTCCGCTTCTCGGATCAACAACCACCAACTATTTGACTCGATTCGACTTCTCGGATCATTAAGGCTTGTATTTGACCCACATTGACTTCTCGGATCAACAAGTCTTCCATTTGAACTAATTCGGCTTCTCTAATCAACAAGTATCCATAACTTGATCCGTTTGTTTTATCCAGTCACCAAGTACGCACAATGGGACCCAATTCCGCTTATCGGATCAACAACCACCAACTATTTGACTCGATTCGACTTCTCGAATCATTAGGGCTTGTATTTGATCCCAATTCACTTCTCGGATCAACAAGTCTTCCATTTGACCTAATTCAGCTTCTCTAATCAACAAGTATCCATAACTTGATCCGTTTGTTTTATCAAGTCACCAAGTACGCACAATGGGACCCAATTCCGCTTCTCGGATCAACAACCACCAACTATTTCACTCGATTCGACTTCTCGAATCATTAAGGCTTGTATTTGACCCACATTGACTTCTCGGATCAACAAGTCTTCCATTTGAACTAATTCGGCTTCTCTAATCAACAAGTATTCATAACTTGATCCGTTTGTTTTGTCAAGTCACCAAGTACGCACAATGGGACCCAATTCCGCTTCTCGGATCAACAACCACCAACTATTTGACTCGATTCGACTTCTCGAATCATTAAGGCTTGTATTTGACCCACATTGACTTCTCGGATCAACAAGTCTTCCATTTGAACTAATTCGGCTTCTCTAATCAACATGTATCCATAACTTGATCCGTTTGTTTTATCAAGTCACCAAGTACGCACAATGGGACCCAATTCCGCTTCTCGGATCAACAACCACCAACTATTTGACTCGATTCGACTTCTCGGATCATTAAGGCTTGTATTTGACCCACATTGACTTCTCGGATCAACAAGTCTTCCATTTGAACTAATTCGGCTTCTCTAATCAACAAGTATCCATAACTTGATCCGTTTGTTTTATCAAATCACCAAGTACACACAATGGGACCCAATTTCGCTTATCGGATCAACAACCACCAACTATTTGACTCGATTCGACTTCTCGAATCATTAAGGCTTGTATTTGACCCCAATTGACTTCTCGGATCAACAAGTCTTCCATTTGACCTAATTCGGCTTCTCTAATCAACAAGTATCCATAACTTGATCCGTTTGTTTTATCAAGTCACCAAGTACGCACAATGGGACCCAATTCCGCTTCTCGGATCAACAACCACCAACTATTTGACTCGATTCGACTTCTCGGATCATTAAGGCTTGTATTTGACCCACATTGACTTCTCGGATCAACAAGTCTTCCATTTGAACTAATTCGGCTTCTCTAATCAACAAGTATCCATAACTTGATCCGTTTGTTTTATCCAGTCACCAAGTACGCACAATGGGACCCAATTCCGCTTATCGGATCAACAACCACCAACTATTTGACTCGATTCGACTTCTCGAATCATTAGGGCTTGTATTTGATCCCAATTCACTTCTCGGATCAACAAGTCTTCCATTTGACCTAATTCAGCTTCTCTAATCAACAAGTATCCATAACTTGATCCGTTTGTTTTATCAAGTCACCAAGTACGCACAATGGGACCCAATTCCGCTTCTCGGATCAACAACCACCAACTATTTCACTCGATTCGACTTCTCGGATCATTAAGGCTTGTATTTGACCCACATTGACTTCTCGGATCAACAAGTCTTCCATTTGAACTAATTCGGCTTCTCTAATCAACAAGTATCCATAACTTGATCCGTTTGTTTTATCAAGTCACCAAGTACACACAATGGGACCCAATTCCGCTTATCGGATCAACAAGCACCAACTATTTGATTCGATTCGACTTCTCGAATCATTAAGGCTTGTATTTGACCCCAATTGACTTCTCGGATCAACAAGTCTTCCATTTGACCTAATTCAGCTTCTCTAATCAACAAGTATCCATAACTTGATCCGTCTGTTTTATCAAGTCACCAAGTACGCACAATGGGACCCAATTCCGCTTCTCGGATCAACAACCACCAACTATTTAACTCGATTCGACTTCTCGAATCATTAAGGCTTGTATTTGACCCACATTGACTTCTCGGATCAACAAGTCTTCCATTTGAACTAATTCGGCTTCTCTAATCAACAAGTATTCATAACTTGATCCGTTTGTTTTATCAAGTCACCAAGTACACACAATGGGACCCAATTCCGCTTATCGGATCAACAACCACCAACTACTTGACTCGATTCGACTTCTCGAATCATTAAGGCTTGTATTTGACCCCAATTGACTTCTCGGATCAACAAGTCTTCCATTTGAACTAATTCGGCTTCTCTAATCAACAAGTATTCATAACTTAATCCGTTTGTTTTATCAAGTCACCAAGTACACACAATGGGACCCAATTCCGCTTCTCGGATCAACAACCACCAACTATTTGACTCGATTCGACTTCTCGAATCATTAAGGCTTGTATTTGACCCACATTGACTTCTCGGATCAACAAGTCTTCCATTTGAACTAATTCGGCTTCTCTAATCAACATGTATCCATAACTTGATCCGTTTGTTTTATCAAGTCACCAAGTACGCACAATGGGACCCAATTCCGCTTCTCGGATCAACAACCACCAACTATTTGACTCGATTCGACTTCTCGGATCATTAAGGCTTGTATTTGACCCACATTGACTTCTCGGATCAACAAGTCTTCCATTTGAACTAATTCGGCTTCTCTAATCAACAAGTATCCATAACTTGATCCGTTTGTTTTATCAAGTCACCAAGTACACACAATGGGACCCAATTTCGCTTATCGGATCAACAACCACCAACTATTTGACTCGATTCGACTTCTCGAATCATTAAGGCTTGTATTTGACCCCAGTTGACTTCTCGGATCAACAAGTCTTCCATTTGACCTAATTCGGCTTCTCTAATCAACAAGTATCCATAACTTGATCCGTTTGTTTTATCAAGTCACCAAGTAGGCACAATGGGACCCAATTCCGCTTCTCGGATCAACAACCACCAACTATTTGACTCGATTCGACTTCTCGGATCATTAAGGCTTGTATTTGACCCACATTGACTTCTCGGATCAACAAGTCTTCCATTTGAACTAATTCGGCTTCTCTAATCAACAAGTATCCATAACTTGATCCGTTTGTTTTATCCAGTCACCAAGTACGCACAATGGGACCCAATTCCGCTTATCGGATCAACAACCACCAACTATTTGACTCGATTCGACTTCTCGAATCATTAGGGCTTGTATTTGATCCCAATTCACTTCTCGGATCAACAAGTCTTCCATTTGACCTAATTCTGCTTCTCTAATCAACAAGTATCCATAACTTGATCCGTTTGTTTTATCAAGTCACCAAGTACGCACAATGGGACCCAATTCCGCTTCTCGGATCAACAACCACCAACTATTTGACTCGATTCGACTTCTCGGATCATTAAGGCTTGTATTTGACCCACATTGACTTCTCGGATCAACAAGTCTTCCATTTGAACTAATTCGGCTTCTCTAATCAACAAGTATCCATAACTTGATCCGTTTGTTTTATCAAGTCACCAAGTACACACAATGGGACCCAATTCCGCTTATCGGATCAACAAGCACCAACTATTTGACTCGAATCGACTTCTCGAATCATTAAGGCTTGTATTTGACCCCAATTGACTTCTCGGATCAACAAGTCTTCCATTTGACCTAATTCAGCTTCTCTAATCAACAAGTATCCATAACTTGATCCGTCTGTTTTATCAAGTCACCAAGTACGCACAATGGGACCCAATTCCGCTTCTCGGATCAACAACCACCAACTATTTAACTCGATTCGACTTCTCGAATCATTAAGGCTTGTATTTGACCCACATTGACTTCTCGGATCAACAAGTCTTCCATTTGAACTAATTCGGCTTCTCTAATCAACAAGTATTCATAACTTGATCCGTTTGTTTTATCAAGTCACCAAGTACACACAATGGGACCCAATTCCGCTTATCGGATCAACAACCACCAACTACTTGACTCGATTCGACTTCTCGAATCATTAAGGCTTGTATTTGACCCCAATTGACTTCTCGGATCAACAAGTCTTCCATTTGAACTAATTCGGCTTCTCTAATCAACAAGTATTCATAACTTGATCCGTTTGTTTTATCAAGTCACCAAGTACGCACAATGGGACCCAATTCCGCTTCTCGGATCAACAACCACCAACTATTTGACTCGATTCGACTTCTCGAATCATTAAGGCTTGTATTTGACCCACATTGACTTCTCGGATCAACAAGTCTTCCATTTGAACTAATTCGGCTTCTCTAATCAACATGTATCCATAACTTGATCCGTTTGTTTTATCAAGTCACCAAGTACGCACAATGGGACCCAATTCCGCTTCTCGGATCAACAACCACCAACTATTTGACTCGATTCGACTTCTCGGATCATTAAGGCTTGTATTTGACCCACATTGACTTCTCGGATCAACAAGTCTTCCATTTGAACTAATTCGGCTTCTCTAATCAACAAGTATCCATAACTTGATCCGTTTGTTTTATCAAGTCACCAAGTACGCACAATGGGACCCAATTCCGCTTATCGGATCAACAACCACCAACTATTTGACTCGATTCGACTTCTCGAATCATTAAGGCTTGTATTTGATCCCAATTCACTTCTCGGATCAACAAGTCTTCCATTTGACCTAATTCAGCTTCTCTAATCAACAAGTATCCATAACTTGATCCGTTTGATTTATCAAGTCACCAAGTACGCACAATGGGACCCAATTCCGCTTCTCGGATCAACAACCACCAACTATTTGACTCGATTCGACTTCTCGGATCATTAAGGCTTGTATTTGACCCACATTGACTTCTCGGATCAACAAGTCTTCCATTTGAACTAATTCGGCTTCTCTAATCAACAAGTATCCATAACTTGATCCGTCTGTTTTATCAAGTCACCAAGTACGCACAATGGGACCCAATTCCGCTTCTCGGATCAACAACCACCAACTATTTGACTCGATTCGACTTTTCGAATCATTAAGGCTTGTATTTGACCCACATTGACTTCTCGGATCAACAAGTCTTCCATTTGAACTAATTCGGCTTCTCTAATCAACAAGTATTCATAACTTGATCCGTTTGTTTTATCAAGTCACCAAGTACACACAATGGGACCCAATTCCGCTTATCGGATCAACAACCACCAACTATTTGACTCGATTCGACTTCTCGAATCATTAAGGCTTGTATTTGACCCCAATTGACTTCTCGGATCAACAAGTCTTCCATTTGAACTAATTCGGCTTCTCTAATCAACAAGTATTCATAACTTGATCCGTTTGTTTTATCAAGTCACCAAGTACGCACAATGGGACCCAATTCCGCTTCTCGGATCAACAACCACCAACTATTTGACTAGATTCGACTTCTCGAATCATTAAGGCTTGTATTTGACCCACATTGACTTCTCGGATCAACAAGTCTTCCATTTGAACTAATTCGGCTTCTCTAATCAACATGTATCCATAACTTGATCCGTTTGTTTTATCAAGTCACCAAGTACGCACAATGGGACCCAATTCCGCTTCTCGGATCAACAACCACCAACAATTTGACTCGATTCGACTTCTCGGATCATTAAGGCTTGTATTTGACCCACATTGACTTCTCGGATCAACAAGTCTTTCATTTGAACTAATTCGGCTTCTCTAATCAACATGTATCCATAACTTGATCCGTTTGTTTTATCAAGTCACCAAGTACGCACAATGGGACCCAATTCCGCTTCTCGGATCAACAACCACCAACTATTTGACTCGATTCGACTTCTCGGATCATTAAGGCTTGTATTTGACCCACATTGACTTCTCGGATCAACAAGTCTTCCATTTGAACTAATTCGGCTTCTCTAATCAACAAGTATCCATAACTTGATCCGTTTGTTTTATCAAGTCACCAAGTACACACAATGGGACCCAATTCCGCTTATCGGATCAACAACCACCAACTATTTGACTCGATTCGACTTCTCGAATCATTAAGGCTTGTATTTGACCCCAATTGACTTCTCGGATCAACAAGTCTTCCATTTGACATAATTCGGCTTCTCTGATCAACAAGTATCCATAACTTGATCCGTTTGTTTTATCAAGTCACCAAGTACGCACAATGGGACCCAATTCCGCTTCTCGGATCAACAACCAACAACTATTTGACTCGATTCGACTTCTCGGATCATTAAGGCTTGTATTTGACCCACATTGACTTCTCGGATCAACAAGTCTTCCATTTGAACTAATTCGGCTTCTCTAATCAACAAGTATCCATAACTTGATCCGTTTGTTTTATCCAGTCACCAAGTACGCACAATGGGACCCAATTCCGCTTATCGGATCAACAACCACCAACTATTTGACTCGATTCGACTTCTCGAATCATTAGGGCTTGTATTTGATCCCAATTCACTTCTCGGATCAACAAGTCTTCCATTTGACCTAATTCAGCTTCTCTAATCAACAAGTATCCATAACTTGATCCGTTTGTTTTATCAAGTCACCAAGTACGCACAATGGGACCCAATTCCGCTTCTCGGATCAACAACCACCAACTATTTCACTCGATTCGACTTCTCGAATCATTAAGGCTTGTATTTGACCCACATTGACTTCTCGGATCAACAAGTCTTCCATTTGAACTAATTCGGCTTCTCTAATCAACAAGTATTCATAACTTGATCCGTTTGTTTTGTCAAGTCACCAAGTACGCACAATGGGACCCAATTCCGCTTCTCGGATCAACAACCACCAACTATTTGACTCGATTCGACTTCTCGAATCATTAAGGCTTGTATTTGACCCACATTGACTTCTCGGATCAACAAGTCTTCCATTTGAACTAATTCGGCTTCTCTAATCAACATGTATCCATAACTTGATCCGTTTGTTTTATCAAGTCACCAAGTACGCACAATGGGACCCAATTCCGCTTCTCGGATCAACAACCACCAACTATTTGACTCGATTCGACTTCTCGGATCATTAAGGCTTGTATTTGACCCACATTGACTTCTCGGATCAACAAGTCTTCCATTTGAACTAATTCGGCTTCTCTAATCAACAAGTATCCATAACTTGATCCGTTTGTTTTATCAAATCACCAAGTACACACAATGGGACCCAATTTCGCTTATCGGATCAACAACCACCAACTATTTGACTCGATTCGACTTCTCGAATCATTAAGGCTTGTATTTGACCCCAATTGACTTCTCGGATCAACAAGTCTTCCATTTGACCTAATTCGGCTTCTCTAATCAACAAGTATCCATAACTTGATCCGTTTGTTTTATCAAGTCACCAAGTACGCACAATGGGACCCAATTCCGCTTCTCGGATCAACAACCACCAACTATTTGACTCGATTCGACTTCTCGGATCATTAAGGCTTGTATTTGACCCACATTGACTTCTCGGATCAACAAGTCTTCCATTTGAACTAATTCGGCTTCTCTAATCAACAAGTATCCATAACTTGATCCGTTTGTTTTATCCAGTCACCAAGTACGCACAATGGGACCCAATTCCGCTTATCGGATCAACAACCACCAACTATTTGACTCGATTCGACTTCTCGAATCATTAGGGCTTGTATTTGATCCCAATTCACTTCTCGGATCAACAAGTCTTCCATTTGACCTAATTCAGCTTCTCTAATCAACAAGTATCCATAACTTGATCCGTTTGTTTTATCAAGTCACCAAGTACGCACAATGGGACCCAATTCCGCTTCTCGGATCAACAACCACCAACTATTTCACTCGATTCGACTTCTCGGATCATTAAGGCTTGTATTTGACCCACATTGACTTCTCGGATCAACAAGTCTTCCATTTGAACTAATTCGGCTTCTCTAATCAACAAGTATCCATAACTTGATCCGTTTGTTTTATCAAGTCACCAAGTACACACAATGGGACCCAATTCCGCTTATCGGATCAACAAGCACCAACTATTTGATTCGATTCGACTTCTCGAATCATTAAGGCTTGTATTTGACCCCAATTGACTTCTCGGATCAACAAGTCTTCCATTTGACCTAATTCAGCTTCTCTAATCAACAAGTATCCATAACTTGATCCGTCTGTTTTATCAAGTCACCAAGTACGCACAATGGGACCCAATTCCGCTTCTCGGATCAACAACCACCAACTATTTAACTCGATTCGACTTCTCGAATCATTAAGGCTTGTATTTGACCCACATTGACTTCTCGGATCAACAAGTCTTCCATTTGAACTAATTCGGCTTCTCTAATCAACAAGTATTCATAACTTGATCCGTTTGTTTTATCAAGTCACCAAGTACACACAATGGGACCCAATTCCGCTTATCGGATCAACAACCACCAACTACTTGACTCGATTCGACTTCTCGAATCATTAAGGCTTGTATTTGACCCCAATTGACTTCTCGGATCAACAAGTCTTCCATTTGAACTAATTCGGCTTCTCTAATCAACAAGTATTCATAACTTAATCCGTTTGTTTTATCAAGTCACCAAGTACACACAATGGGACCCAATTCCGCTTCTCGGATCAACAACCACCAACTATTTGACTCGATTCGACTTCTCGAATCATTAAGGCTTGTATTTGACCCACATTGACTTCTCGGATCAACAAGTCTTCCATTTGAACTAATTCGGCTTCTCTAATCAACATGTATCCATAACTTGATCCGTTTGTTTTATCAAGTCACCAAGTACGCACAATGGGACCCAATTCCGCTTCTCGGATCAACAACCACCAACTATTTGACTCGATTCGACTTCTCGGATCATTAAGGCTTGTATTTGACCCACATTGACTTCTCGGATCAACAAGTCTTCCATTTGAACTAATTCGGCTTCTCTAATCAACAAGTATCCATAACTTGATCCGTTTGTTTTATCAAGTCACCAAGTACACACAATGGGACCCAATTTCGCTTATCGGATCAACAACCACCAACTATTTGACTCGATTCGACTTCTCGAATCATTAAGGCTTGTATTTGACCCCAGTTGACTTCTCGGATCAACAAGTCTTCCATTTGACCTAATTCGGCTTCTCTAATCAACAAGTATCCATAACTTGATCCGTTTGTTTTATCAAGTCACCAAGTAGGCACAATGGGACCCAATTCCGCTTCTCGGATCAACAACCACCAACTATTTGACTCGATTCGACTTCTCGGATCATTAAGGCTTGTATTTGACCCACATTGACTTCTCGGATCAACAAGTCTTCCATTTGAACTAATTCGGCTTCTCTAATCAACAAGTATCCATAACTTGATCCGTTTGTTTTATCCAGTCACCAAGTACGCACAATGGGACCCAATTCCGCTTATCGGATCAACAACCACCAACTATTTGACTCGATTCGACTTCTCGAATCATTAGGGCTTGTATTTGATCCCAATTCACTTCTCGGATCAACAAGTCTTCCATTTGACCTAATTCTGCTTCTCTAATCAACAAGTATCCATAACTTGATCCGTTTGTTTTATCAAGTCACCAAGTACGCACAATGGGACCCAATTCCGCTTCTCGGATCAACAACCACCAACTATTTGACTCGATTCGACTTCTCGGATCATTAAGGCTTGTATTTGACCCACATTGACTTCTCGGATCAACAAGTCTTCCATTTGAACTAATTCGGCTTCTCTAATCAACAAGTATCCATAACTTGATCCGTTTGTTTTATCAAGTCACCAAGTACACACAATGGGACCCAATTCCGCTTATCGGATCAACAAGCACCAACTATTTGACTCGAATCGACTTCTCGAATCATTAAGGCTTGTATTTGACCCCAATTGACTTCTCGGATCAACAAGTCTTCCATTTGACCTAATTCAGCTTCTCTAATCAACAAGTATCCATAACTTGATCCGTCTGTTTTATCAAGTCACCAAGTACGCACAATGGGACCCAATTCCGCTTCTCGGATCAACAACCACCAACTATTTAACTCGATTCGACTTCTCGAATCATTAAGGCTTGTATTTGACCCACATTGACTTCTCGGATCAACAAGTCTTCCATTTGAACTAATTCGGCTTCTCTAATCAACAAGTATTCATAACTTGATCCGTTTGTTTTATCAAGTCACCAAGTACACACAATGGGACCCAATTCCGCTTATCGGATCAACAACCACCAACTACTTGACTCGATTCGACTTCTCGAATCATTAAGGCTTGTATTTGACCCCAATTGACTTCTCGGATCAACAAGTCTTCCATTTGAACTAATTCGGCTTCTCTAATCAACAAGTATTCATAACTTGATCCGTTTGTTTTATCAAGTCACCAAGTACGCACAATGGGACCCAATTCCGCTTCTCGGATCAACAACCACCAACTATTTGACTCGATTCGACTTCTCGAATCATTAAGGCTTGTATTTGACCCACATTGACTTCTCGGATCAACAAGTCTTCCATTTGAACTAATTCGGCTTCTCTAATCAACATGTATCCATAACTTGATCCGTTTGTTTTATCAAGTCACCAAGTACGCACAATGGGACCCAATTCCGCTTCTCGGATCAACAACCACCAACTATTTGACTCGATTCGACTTCTCGGATCATTAAGGCTTGTATTTGACCCACATTGACTTCTCGGATCAACAAGTCTTCCATTTGAACTAATTCGGCTTCTCTAATCAACAAGTATCCATAACTTGATCCGTTTGTTTTATCAAGTCACCAAGTACGCACAATGGGACCCAATTCCGCTTATCGGATCAACAACCACCAACTATTTGACTCGATTCGACTTCTCGAATCATTAAGGCTTGTATTTGATCCCAATTCACTTCTCGGATCAACAAGTCTTCCATTTGACCTAATTCAGCTTCTCTAATCAACAAGTATCCATAACTTGATCCGTTTGATTTATCAAGTCACCAAGTACGCACAATGGGACCCAATTCCGCTTCTCGGATCAACAACCACCAACTATTTGACTCGATTCGACTTCTCGGATCATTAAGGCTTGTATTTGACCCACATTGACTTCTCGGATCAACAAGTCTTCCATTTGAACTAATTCGGCTTCTCTAATCAACAAGTATCCATAACTTGATCCGTCTGTTTTATCAAGTCACCAAGTACGCACAATGGGACCCAATTCCGCTTCTCGGATCAACAACCACCAACTATTTGACTCGATTCGACTTTTCGAATCATTAAGGCTTGTATTTGACCCACATTGACTTCTCGGATCAACAAGTCTTCCATTTGAACTAATTCGGCTTCTCTAATCAACAAGTATTCATAACTTGATCCGTTTGTTTTATCAAGTCACCAAGTACACACAATGGGACCCAATTCCGCTTATCGGATCAACAACCACCAACTATTTGACTCGATTCGACTTCTCGAATCATTAAGGCTTGTATTTGACCCCAATTGACTTCTCGGATCAACAAGTCTTCCATTTGAACTAATTCGGCTTCTCTAATCAACAAGTATTCATAACTTGATCCGTTTGTTTTATCAAGTCACCAAGTACGCACAATGGGACCCAATTCCGCTTCTCGGATCAACAACCACCAACTATTTGACTAGATTCGACTTCTCGAATCATTAAGGCTTGTATTTGACCCACATTGACTTCTCGGATCAACAAGTCTTCCATTTGAACTAATTCGGCTTCTCTAATCAACATGTATCCATAACTTGATCCGTTTGTTTTATCAAGTCACCAAGTACGCACAATGGGACCCAATTCCGCTTCTCGGATCAACAACCACCAACAATTTGACTCGATTCGACTTCTCGGATCATTAAGGCTTGTATTTGACCCACATTGACTTCTCGGATCAACAAGTCTTTCATTTGAACTAATTCGGCTTCTCTAATCAACATGTATCCATAACTTGATCCGTTTGTTTTATCAAGTCACCAAGTACGCACAATGGGACCCAATTCCGCTTCTCGGATCAACAACCACCAACTATTTGACTCGATTCGACTTCTCGGATCATTAAGGCTTGTATTTGACCCACATTGACTTCTCGGATCAACAAGTCTTCCATTTGAACTAATTCGGCTTCTCTAATCAACAAGTATCCATAACTTGATCCGTTTGTTTTATCAAGTCACCAAGTACACACAATGGGACCCAATTCCGCTTATCGGATCAACAACCACCAACTATTTGACTCGATTCGACTTCTCGAATCATTAAGGCTTGTATTTGACCCCAATTGACTTCTCGGATCAACAAGTCTTCCATTTGACATAATTCGGCTTCTCTGATCAACAAGTATCCATAACTTGATCCGTTTGTTTTATCAAGTCACCAAGTACGCACACTGGGACCCAATTCCGCTTCTCGGATCAACAACCAACAACTATTTGACTCGATTCGACTTCTCGGATCATTAAGGCTTGTATTTGACCCACATTGACTTCTCGGATCAACAAGTCTTCCATTTGAACTAATTCGGCTTCTCTAATCAACAAGTATCCATAACTTGATCCGTTTGTTTTATCAAGTCACCAAGTACACACAATGGGACCCAATTCCGCTTATCGGATCAACAACCACCAACTATTTGACTCGATTCGACTTCTCGAATCATTAAGGCTTGTATTTGACCCCAATTGACTTCTCGGATCAACAAGTCTTCCATTTGACCTAATTCGGCTTCTCTAATCAACAAGTATCCATAACTTGATCCGTTTGTTTTATCAAGTCACCAAGTACGCACAATGGGACCCAATTCCGCTTCTCGGATCAACAACCACCAACTATTTGACTCGATTCGACTTCTCGAATCATTAAGGCTTGTATTTGACCCCAATTGACTTCTCGGATCAACAAGTCTTCCATTTGAACTAATTCGACTTCTCTAATCAACAAGTATTCATAACTTGATCCGTTTGTTTTATCAAGTCACCAAGTACGCACAATGGGACCCAATTCCGCTTCTCGGATCAACAACCACCAACTATTTGACTCGATTCGACTTCTCGAATCATTAAGGCTTGTATTTGACCCACATTGACTTCTCGGATCAACAAGTCTTCCATTTGAACTAATTCGGCTTCTCTAATCAACATGTATCCATAACTTGGTCCGTTTGTTTTATCAAGTCACCAAGTACGCACAATGGGACCCAATTCCGCTTCTCGGATCAACAACCACCAACTATTTGACTCGATTCGACTTCTCGGATCATTAAGGCTTGTATTTGACCCACATTGACTTCTCGGATCAACAAGTCTTCCATTTGAACTAATTCGGCTTCTCTAATCAACAAGTATCCATAACTTGATCCGTTTGTTTTATCAAGTCACCAAGTACGCACAATGGGACCCAATTCCGCTTATCGGATCAACAACCACCAACTATTTGACTAGATTCGACTTCTCGAATCATTAAGGCTTGTATTTGATCCCAATTCACTTCTCGGATCAACAAGTCTTCCATTTGACCTAATTCAGCTTCTCTAATCAACAAGTATCCATAACTTGATCCGTTTGTTTTATCAAGTCACCAAATACGCACAATGGGACCCAATTCCGCTTCTCGGATCAACAAGCACCAACTATTTGACTCGATTCGACTTCTCGGATCATTAAGGCTTGTATTTGACCCACATTGACTTCTCGGATCAACAAGTCTTCCATTTGAACTAATTCGGCTTCTCTAATCAACAAGTATCCATAACTTGATCCGTCTGTTTTATCAAGTCACCAAGTACGCACAATGGGACCCAATTCCGCTTCTCGGATCAACAACCACCAACTATTTGACTCGATTCGACTTCTCGAATCATTAAGGCTTGTATTTGATCCACATTGACTTCTCGGATCAACAAGTCTTCCATTTGAACTAATTCGGCTTCTCTAATCAACAAGTATTCATAACTTGATCCGTTTGTTTTATCAAGTTACCAAGTACACACAATGGAACCCAATTCCGCTTATCGGATCAACAACCACCAACCATTTGACTCGATTCGACTTCTCGAATCATTAAGGCTAGTATTTGACCCCAATTGACTTCTCGGATCAACAAGTCTTCCATTTGAACTAATTCGGCTTCTCTAATCAACAAGTATTCATAACTTGATCCGTTTGTTTTGTCAAGTCACCAAGTACGCACAATGGGACCCAATTCCGCTTCTCGGATCAACAACCACCAACTATTTGACTCGATTCGACTTCTCGAATCATTAAGGCTTGTATTTGACCCACATTGACTTCTCGGATCAACAAGTCTTCCATTTGAACTAATTCGGCTTCTCTAATCAACATGTATTCATAACTTGATCCATTTGTTTTATCAAGTCACCAAGTACGCACAATGGGACCCAATTCCGCTTCTCGGATCAACAACCACCAACTATTTGACTCGATTCGACTTCTCGGATCATTAAGGCTTGTATTTGACCCACATTGACTTCTCGGATCAACAAGTCTTCCATTTGAACTAATTCGGCTTCTCTAATCAACAAGTATCCATAACTTGATCCGTTTGTTTTATCAAGTCACCAAGTACATACAATGGGACCCAATTTCGCTTATCGGATCAACAACCACCAACTATTTGACTCGATTCGACTTCTCGAATCATTAAGGCTTGTATTTGACCCCAATTGACTTCTCGGATCAACAAGTCTTCCATTTGACCTAATTCGGCTTCTCTAATCAACAAGTATCCATAACTTGATCCGTTTGTTTTATCAAGTCACCAAGTACGCACAATGGGACCCAATTCCGCTTCTCGGATCAACAACCACCAACTATTTGACTCGATTCGACTTCTCGGATCATTAAGGCTTGTATTTGACCCACATTGACTTCTCGGATCAACAAGTCTTCCATTTGAACTAATTCGGCTTCTCTAATCAACAAGTATCCATAACTTGATCCGTTTGTTTTATCAAGTCACCAAGTACGCACAATGGGACCCAATTCCGCTTATCGGATCAACAACCACCAACTATTTGACTGGATTCGACTTCTCGAATCATTAGGGCTTGTATTTGATCCCAATTCACTTCTCGGATCAACAAGTCTTCCATTTGACCTAATTCAGCTTCTCTAATCAACAAGTATCCATAACTTGATCCGTTTGTTTTATCAAGTCACCAAGTACGCACAATGGGACCCAATTCCGCTTCTCGGATCAACAACCACCAACTATTTCACTCGATTCGACTTCTCGGATCATTAAGGCTTGTATTTGACCCACATTGACTTCTCGGATCAACAAGTCTTCCATTTGAACTAATTCGGCTTCTCTAATCAACAAGTATCCATAACTTTATCCGTTTGTTTTATCAAGTCACCAAGTACACACAATGG
Source organism: Ajuga chamaepitys (assembly GCA_958295605.1). Classification (NCBI taxonomy): domain Eukaryota; kingdom Viridiplantae; phylum Streptophyta; class Magnoliopsida; order Lamiales; family Lamiaceae; genus Ajuga; species Ajuga chamaepitys. The sequence goes on from OY282503.1 coordinate 25,880,460, forward strand.
GACCCAATTCCGCTTATCGGATCAACAAGCACCAACTATTTTACTCGATTCGACTTCTCGAATCATTAAGGCTTGTATTTGACCCACATTGACTTCTCGGATCAACAAGTCTTCCATTTGAACTAATTCGGCTTCTCTAATCAACAAGTATCCATAACTTGATCCGTTTGTTTTATCAAGTCACCAAGTACGCACAATGGGACCCAATTTCGCTTCTCGGATCAACAACCACCAACTATTTGACTCGATTCGACTTCTCGGATCATTAAGGCTTGTATTTGACCCACATTGACTTCTCGGATCAACAAGTCTTCCATTTGAACTAATTCGGCTTCTCTAATCAACAAGTATCCATAACTTGATCCGTTTGTTTTATCAAGTCACCAAGTACACACAATGGGACCCAATTCCGCTTATCGGATCAACAACCACCAACTATTTGACTCGATTCGACTTCTCGAATCATTAAGGCTTGTATTTGACCCCAATTGACTTCTCGGATCAACAAGTCTTCCATTTGACCTAATTCAGCTTCTCTAATCAGCAAGTATCCATAACTTGATCCGTTTAATTTATCAAGTCACCAAGTATGCACAATGGGACCCAATTCCGCTTCTCGGATCAACAACCACCAACTATTTGACTCGATTCGACTTCTCGAATCATTAAGGCTTGTATTTGACCCCAATTGACTTCTCGGATCAACAAGTCTTCCATTTGAACTAATTCGGCTTCTCTAATCAACAAGTATTCATAACTTGATCCGTTTGTTTTATCAAGTCACCAAGTACGCACAATGGGACCCAATTCCGCTTCTCGGATCAACAACCACCAACTATTTGACTCGATTCGACTTCTCGAATCATTAAGGCTTGTATTTGACCCACATTGACTTCTCGGATCAACAAGTCTTCCATTTGAACTAATTCGGCTTCTCTAATCAACATGTATCCATAACTTGATCCGTTTGTTTTATCAAGTCACCAAGTACGCACAATGGGACCCAATTCCGCTTCTCGGATCAACAACCACCAACTATTTGACTCGATTCGACTTCTCGGATCATTAAGGCTTGTATTTGACCCACATTGACTTCTCGGATCAACAAGTCTTCCATTTGAACTAATTCGGCTTCTCTAATCAACAAGTATCCATAACTTGATCCGTTTGTTTTATCAAGTCACCAAGTACGCACAATGGGACCCAATTCCGCTTATCGGATCAACAACCACCAACTATTTGACTCGATTCGACTTCTCGAATCATTAAGGCTTGTATTTGATCCCAATTCACTTCTCGGATCAACAAGTCTTCCATTTGACCTAATTCAGCTTCTCTAATCAACAAGTATCCATAACTTGATCCGTTTGATTTATCAAGTCACCAAGTACGCACAATGGGACCCAATTCCGCTTCTCGGATCAACAACCACCAACTATTTGACTCGATTCGACTTCTCGGATCATTAAGGCTTGTATTTGACCCACATTGACTTCTCGGATCAACAAGTCTTCCATTTGAACTAATTCGGCTTCTCTAATCAACAAGTATCCATAACTTGATCCGTCTGTTTTATCAAGTCACCAAGTACGCACAATGGGACCCAATTCCGCTTCTCGGATCAACAACCACCAACTATTTGACTCGATTCGACTTCTCGAATCATTAAGGCTTGTATTTGACCCACATTGACTTCTCGGATCAACAAGTCTTCCATTTGAACTAATTCGGCTTCTCTAATCAACAAGTATTCATAACTTGATCCGTTTGTTTTGTCAAGTCACCAAGTACGCACAATGGGACCCAATTCCGCTTCTCGGATCAACAACCACCAACTATTTGACTCGATTCGACTTCTCGAATCATTAAGGCTTGTATTTGACCCACATTGACTTCTCGGATCAACAAGTCTTCCATTTGAACTAATTCGGCTTCTCTAATCAACATGTATCCATAACTTGATCCGTTTGTTTTATCAAGTCACCAAGTACACACAATGGGACCCAATTTCGCTTATCGGATCAACAACCACCAACTATTTGACTCGATTCGACTTCTCGAATCATTAAGGCTTGTATTTGACCCCAATTGACTTCTCGGATCAACAAGTCTTCCATTTGACCTAATTCGGCTTCTCTAATCAACAAGTATCCATAACTTGATCCGTTTGTTTTATCAAGTCACCAAGTACGCACAATGGGACCCAATTCCGCTTCTCGGATCAACAACCACCAACTATTTGACTCGATTCGACTTCTCGGATCATTAAGGCTTGTATTTGACCCACATTGACTTCTCGGATCAACAAGTCTTCCATTTGAACTAATTCGGCTTCTCTAATCAACAAGTATCCATAACTTGATCCGTTTGTTTTATCAAGTCACCAAGTACGCACAATGGGACCCAATTCCGCTTATCGGATCAACAACCACCAACTATTTGACTGGATTCGACTTCTCGAATCATTAGGGCTTGTATTTGATCCCAATTCACTTCTCGGATCAACAAGTCTTCCATTTGACCTAATTCAGCTTCTCTAATCAACAAGTATCCATAACTTGATCCGTTTGTTTTATCAAGTCACCAAGTACGCACAATGGGACCCAATTCCGCTTCTCGGATCAACAACCACCAACTATTTCACTCGATTCGACTTCTCGGATCATTAAGGCTTGTATTTGACCCACATTGACTTCTCGGATCAACAAGTCTTCCATTTGAACTAATTCGGCTTCTCTAATCAACAAGTATCCATAACTTGATCCGTTTGTTTTATCAAGTCACCAAGTACACACAATGGGACCCAATTCCGCTTATCGGATCAACAAGCACCAACTATTTTACTCGATTCGACTTCTCGAATCATTAAGGCTTGTATTTGACCCACATTGACTTCTCGGATCAACAAGTCTTCCATTTGAACTAATTCGGCTTCTCTAATCAACAAGTATCCATAACTTGATCCGTTTGTTTTATCAAGTCACCAAGTACGCACAATGGGACCCAATTTCGCTTCTCGGATCAACAACCACCAACTATTTGACTCGATTCGACTTCTCGGATCATTAAGGCTTGTATTTGACCCACATTGACTTCTCGGATCAACAAGTCTTCCATTTGAACTAATTCGGCTTCTCTAATCAACAAGTATCCATAACTTGATCCGTTTGTTTTATCAAGTCACCAAGTACACACAATGGGACCCAATTCCGCTTATCGGATCAACAACCACCAACTATTTGACTCGATTCGACTTCTCGAATCATTAAGGCTTGTATTTGACCCCAATTGACTTCTCGGATCAACAAGTCTTCCATTTGACCTAATTCAGCTTCTCTAATCAGCAGGTATCCATAACTTGATCCGTTTAATTTATCAAGTCACCAAGTATGCACAATGGGACCCAATTCCGCTTCTCGGATCAACAACCACCAACTATTTGACTCGATTCGACTTCTCGAATCATTAAGGCTTGTATTTGGCCCCAATTGACTTCTCGGATCAACAAGTCTTACATTTGAACTAATTCGGCTTCTCTAATCAACAAGTATTCATAACTTGATCCGTTTGTTTTATCAAGTCACCAAGTACGCACAATGGGACCCAATTCCGCTTCTCGGATCAACAACAACCAACTATTTGACTCGATTCGACTTCTCGGATCATTAAGGCTTGTATTTGACCCACATTGACTTCTCGGATCAACAAGTCTTCCATTTGAACTAATTCGGCTTCTCTAATCAACAAGTATCCATAACTTGATCCGTTTGTTTTATCAAGTCACCAAGTACGCAGAATGGGACCCAATTCCGCTTCTCGGATCAACAACCACCAACTATTTGACTCGATTCGACTTCTCGGATCATTAAGGCTTGTATTTGACCCACATTGACTTCTCGGATCAACAAGTCTTCCATTTGAACTAATTCGGCTTCTCTAATCAACAAGTATCCATAACTTGATCCGTTTGTTTTATCAAGTCACCAAGTACACACAATGGGACCCAATTCCGCTTATCGGATCAACAACCACCAACTATTTGACTCGATTCGACTTCTCGAATCATTAAGGCTTGTATTTGACCTCAATTGACTTCTCGGATCAACAAGTCTTCCATTTGACCTAATTCGGCTTCTCTAATCAACAAGTATCCATAACTTGATCCGTTTGTTTTATCAAGTCACCAAGTACGCACAATGGGACCCAATTCCGCTTCTCGGATCAACAACCACCAACTATTTGACTCGATTCGACTTCTCGAATCATTAAGGCTTGTATTTGACCCCAATTGACTTCTCGGATCAACAAGTCTTCCATTTGAACTAATTCGACTTCTCTAATCAACAAGTATTCATAACTTGATCCGTTTGTTTTATCAAGTCACCAAGTACGCACAATGGGACCCAATTCCGCTTCTCGGATCAACAACCACCAACTATTTGACTCGATTCGACTTCTCGAATCATTAAGGCTTGTATTTGACCCACATTGACTTCTCGGATCAACAAGTCTTCCATTTGAACTAATTCGGCTTCTCTAATCAACATGTATCCATAACTTGGTCCGTTTGTTTTATCAAGTCACCAAGTACGCACAATGGGACCCAATTCCGCTTCTCGGATCAACAACCACCAACTATTTGACTCGATTCGACTTCTCGGATCATTAAGGCTTGTATTTGACCCACATTGACTTCTCGGATCAACAAGTCTTCCATTTGAACTAATTCGGCTTCTCTAATCAACAAGTATCCATAACTTGATCCGTTTGTTTTATCAAGTCACCAAGTACGCACAATGGGACCCAATTCCGCTTATCGGATCAACAACCACCAACTATTTGACTCGATTCGACTTCTCGAATCATTAAGGCTTGTATTTGATCCCAATTCACTTCTCGGATCAACAAGTCTTCCATTTGACCTAATTCAGCTTCTCTAATCAACAAGTATCCATAACTTGATCCGTTTGTTTTATCAAGTCACCAAATACGCACAATGGGACCCAATTCCGCTTCTCGGATCAACAACCACCAACTATTTGTCTCGATTCGACTTCTCGGATCATTAAGGCTTGTATTTGACCCACATTGACTTCTCGGATCAACAAGTCTTCCATTTGAACTAATTCGGCTTCTCTAATCAACAAGTATCCATAACTTGATCCGTCTGTTTTATCAAGTCACCAAGTACGCACAATGGGACCCAATTCCGCTTCTCGGATCAACAACCACCAACTATTTGACTCGATTCGACTTCTCGAATCATTAAGGCTTGTATTTGATCCACATTGACTTCTCGGATCAACGAGTCTTCCATTTGAACTAATTCGGCTTCTCTAATCAACAAGTATTCATAACTTGATCCGTTTGTTTTATCAAGTTACCAAGTACACACAATGGGACCCAATTCCGCTTATCGGATCAACAACCACCAACCATTTGACTCGATTCGACTTCTCGAATCATTAAGGCTAGTATTTGACCCCAATTGACTTCTCGGATCAACAAGTCTTCCATTTGAACTAATTCGGCTTCTCTAATCAACAAGTATTCATAACTTGATCCGTTTGTTTTGTCAAGTCACCAAGTACGCACAATGGGACCCAATTCCGCTTCTCGGATCAACAACCACCAACTATTTGACTCGATTCGACTTCTCGAATCATTAAGGCTTGTATTTGACCCACATTGACTTCTCGGATCAACAAGTCTTCCATTTGAACTAATTCGGCTTCTCTAATCAACATGTATCCATAACTTGATCCGTCTGTTTTATCAAGTCACCAAGTACGCACAATGGGACCCAATTCCGCTTCTCGGATCAACAACCACCAACTATTTGACTCGATTCGACTTCTCGGATCATTAAGGCTTGTATTTGACCCACATTGACTTCTCGGATCAACAAGTCTTCCATTTGAACTAATTCGGCTTCTCTAATCAACAAGTATCCATAACTTGATCCGTTTGTTTTATCAAGTCACCAAGTACACACAATGGGACCCAATTTCGCTTATCGGATCAACAACCACCAACTATTTGACTCGATTCGACTTCTCGAATCATTAAGGCTTGTATTTGACCCACATTGACTTCTCGGATCAACAAGTCTTCCATTTGACCTAATTCGGCTTCTCTAATCAACAAGTATCCATAACTTGATCCGTTTGTTTTATCAAGTCACCAAGTACGCACAATGGGAACCAATTCCGCTTCTCGGATCAACAACCACCAACTATTTGACTCGATTCGACTTCTCGAATCATTAGGGCTTGTATTTGATCCCAATTCACTTCTCGGATCAACAAGTCTTCCATTTGACCTAATTCAGCTTCTCTAATCAACAAGTATCCATAACTTGATCCGTTTGTTTTATCAAGTCACCAAGTACGCACAATGGGACCCAATTCCGCTTCTCGGATCAACAACCACCAACTATTTCACTCGATTCGACTTCTCGGATCATTAAGGCTTGTATTTGACCCACATTGACTTCTCGGATCAACAAGTCTTCCATTTGAACTAATTCGGCTTCTCTAATCAACAAGTATCCATAACTTGATCCGTTTGTTTTATCAAGTCACCAAGTACACACAATGGGACCCAATTCCGCTTATCGGATCAACAAGCACCAACTATTTTACTCGATTCGACTTCTCGAATCATTAAGGCTTGTATTTGACCCACATTGACTTCTCGGATCAACAAGTCTTCCATTTGAACTAATTCGGCTTCTCTAATCAACAAGTATCCATAACTTGATCCGTTTGTTTTATCAAGTCACCAAGTACGCACAATGGGACCCAATTTCGCTTCTCGGATCAACAACCACCAACTATTTGACTCGATTCGACTTCTCGGATCATTAAGGCTTGTATTTGACCCACATTGACTTCTCGGATCAACAAGTCTTCCATTTGAACTAATTCGGCTTCTCTAATCAACAAGTATCCATAACTTGATCCGTTTGTTTTATCAAGTCACCAAGTACACACAATGGGACCCAATTCCGCTTATCGGATCAACAACCACCAACTATTTGACTCGATTCGACTTCTCGAATCATTAAGGCTTGTATTTGACCCCAATTGACTTCTCGGATCAACAAGTCTTCCATTTGACCTAATTCAGCTTCTCTAATCAGCAAGTATCCATAACTTGATCCGTTTAATTTATCAAGTCACCAAGTATGCACAATGGGACCCAATTCCGCTTCTCGGATCAACAACCACCAACTATTTGACTCGATTCGACTTCTCGAATCATTAAGGCTTGTATTTGACCCCAATTGACTTCTCGGATCAACAAGTCTTACATTTGAACTAATTCGGCTTCTCTAATCAACAAGTATTCATAACTTGATCCGTTTGTTTTATCAAGTCACCAAGTACGCACAATGGGACCCAATTCCGCTTCTCAGATCAACAACCACCAACTATTTGACTCGATTCGACTTCTCGAATCATTAAGGCTTGTATTTGACCCACATTGACTTCTCGGATCAACAAGTCTTCCATTTGAACTAATTCGGCTTCTCTAATCAACAAGTATCCATAACTTGATCCGTTTGTTTTATCAAGTCACCGAGTACGCACAATGGGACCCAATTCCGCTTCTCGGATCAACAACCACCAACTATTTGACTCGATTCGACTTCTCGAATCATTAAGGCTTGTATTTGACCCCAATTGACTTCTCGGATCAACAAGTCTTCAATTTGACCTAATTCAGCTTCTCTAATCAACAAGTATCCATAACTTGATCCGTTTGTTTTATCAAGTCACCAAGTACGCACAATGGGACCCAATTCCGCTTCTCGGATCAACAACCACCAACTATTTGACTCGATTCGACTTCTCGGATCATTAAGGCTTGTATTTGACCCACATTGACTTCTCGGATCAACATGTCTTCCATTTGAACTAATTCGGCTTCTCTAATCAACAAGTATCCATAACTTGATCCGTTTGTTTTATCAAGTCACCAAGTACACACAATGGGACCCAATTCCGCTTATCGGATCAACAATCACCAACTATTTGACTCGATTCGACTTCTCGAATCATTAAGGCTTGTATTTGACCCACATTGACTTCTCGGATCAACAAGTCTTCCATTTGAACTAATTCGGCTTCTCTAATCAACAAGTATCCATAACTTGATCCGTCTGTTTTATCAAGTCACCAAGTACGCACAATGGGACCCAATTCCGCTTCTCGGATCAACAACCACCAACTATTTGACTCGATTCGACTTCTCGAATCATTAAGGCTTGTATTTGACCCACATTGACTTCTCGGATCAACAAGTCTTCCATTTGAACTAATTCGGCTTCTCTAATCAAAAAGTATTCATAACTTGATCCGTTTGTTTTATCAAGTCACCAAGTACACACAATGGGACCCAATTCCGCTTATCGGATCAACAATCACCAACTATTTGACTCGATTCGACTTCTCGAATCATTAAGGCTTGTATTTGACCCCAATTGACTTCTCGGATCAACAAGTCTTCCATTTGACCTAATTCGGGTTCTCTAATCAACAAGTATCCATAACTTGATCCGTTTGTTTTATCAAGTCACCAAGTACGCACAATGGGACCCAATTTCGCTTCTCGAATCAACAACCACCAACTGTTTGACTCGATTCGACTTCTCGAATCATTAAGGCTTGTATTTGACCCTAATTGACTTCTCGGATCAACAAGTCTTCCATTTGACCTAATTCGGCTTCTCAAATCAACAAGTATCCATAACTTGATCCGTTTGTTTTATCAAGTCACCAAGTACGCACAATGGGACCCAATTCCGCTTCTCGGATCAACAACCACCAACTATTTGACTCGATTCGACTTCTCGGATCATTAAGGCTTGTATTTGACCCACATTGACTTCTCGGATCAACAAGTCTTCCATTTGAACTAATTCGGCTTCTCTAATCAACAAGTATCCATTACTTGATCCGTTTGTTTTATCAAGTCACCAAGTACGCACAATGGGACCCAATTCCGCTTATCGGATCAACAACCACCAACTATTTGACTCGATTCGACTTCTCGAATCATTAAGGCTTGTATTTGACCCCAATTCACTTCTCGGATCAACAAGTCTTCCATTTGACCTAATTCAGCTTCTCTAATCAACAAGTATCCATAACTTGATCCGTTTGTTTTATCAAGTCACCAAGTACGCATAATGGGACCCAATTCCGCTTCTCGGATCAACAACGACCAACTATTTGACTCGATTCGACTTCTCGGATCATTAAGGCTTGTATTTGACCCACATTGACTTCTCGGATCAACAAGTCTTCCATTTGAACTAATTCGGCTTCTCTAATCAACAAGTATCCATAACTTGATCCGTTTGTTTTATCAAGTCACCAAGTACACACAATGGGACCCAATTCCGCTTCTCGGATCAACAACCACCAACTATTTGACTCGATTCGACTTCTCGAATCATTAAGGCTTGTATTTGACCCCAATTGACTTCTCGGATCAACAAGTCTTCCATTTGACCTAATTCGGCTTCTCAAATCAACAAGTATCCATAACTTGATCCGTTTGTTTTATCAAGTCACCAAGTACGCACAATGGGACCCAATTCCGCTTCTCGGATCAACAACCACCAACTATTTGACTCGATTCGACTTCTCGGATCATTAAGGCTTGTATTTGACCCACATTGACTTCTCGGATCAACAAGTCTTCCATTTGAACTAATTCGGCTTCTCGAATCAACAAGTATCCATAACTTGATCCGTTTGTTTTATCAAGTCACCAAGTACACACACAATGGGACCCAATTCCGCTTATCGGATCAACAATCACCAACTATTTGACTCGATTCGACTTCTCGAATCATTAAGGCTTGTATTTGACCCCAATTGACTTCTCGGATCAACAAGTCTTCCATTTGACCTAATTCAGCTTCTCTAATCAACAAGTATCCATAACTTGATCCGTCTGTTTTATCAAGTCACCAAGTACGCACAATGGGACCCAATTCCGCTTCTCGGATCAACAACCACCAACTATTTGACTCGATTCGACTTCTCGGATCATTAAGGCTTGTATTTGACCCACATTGACTTCTCGGATCAACAAGTCTTCCATTTGAACTAATTCGGCTTCTCTAATCAACAAGTATCCATAACTTGATCCGTTTGTTTTATCAAGTCACCAAGTACACACAATGGGACCCAATTCCGCTTATCGGATCAACAACCACCAACTATTTGACTCGATTCGACTTCTCGAATCATTAAGGCTTGTATTTGACCCCAATTGACTTCTCGGATCAACAAGTCTTCCATTTGACCTAATTCAGCTTCTCTAATCAGCAAGTATCCATAACTTGATCCGTTTAATTTATCAAGTCACCAAGTATGCACAATGGGACCCAATTCCGCTTCTCGGATCAACAACCACCAACTATTTGACTCGATTCGACTTCTCGAATCATTAAGGCTTGTATTTGACCCCAATTGACTTCTCGGATCAACAAGTCTTACATTTGAACTAATTCGGCTTCTCTAATCAACAAGTATTCATAACTTGATCCGTTTGTTTTATCAAGTCACCAAGTACGCACAATGGGACCCAATTCCGCTTCTCAGATCAACAACCACCAACTATTTGACTCGATTCGACTTCTCGAATCATTAAGGCTTGTATTTGACCCACATTGACTTCTCGGATCAACAAGTCTTCCATTTGAACTAATTCGGCTTCTCTAATCAACAAGTATCCATAACTTGATCCGTTTGTTTTATCAAGTCACCGAGTACGCACAATGGGACCCAATTCCGCTTCTCGGATCAACAACCACCAACTATTTGACTCGATTCGACTTCTCGGATCAGTAAGGCTTGTATTTGACCCACATTGACTTGTCGGATCAACAAGTATTCCATTTGAACTAATTCGGCTTCTCTAATCAACAAGTATCCACAACTTGATCCGTTTGTTTTATCAAGTCACCAAGTACACACAATGGGACCCAATTCCGCTTATCGGATCAACAACCACCAACTATTTGACTCGATTCGACTTCTCGAATCATTAAGGCTTGTATTTGACCCCAATTGACTTCTCGGATCAACAAGTCTTCAATTTGACCTAATTCAGCTTCTCTAATCAACAAGTATCCATAACTTGATCCGTTTGTTTTATCAAGTCACCAAGTACGCACAATGGGACCCAATTCCGCTTCTCGGATCAACAACCACCAACTATTTGACTCGATTCGACTTCTCGGATCATTAAGGCTTGTATTTGACCCACATTGACTTCTCGGATCAACATGTCTTCCATTTGAACTAATTCGGCTTCTCTAATCAACAAGTATCCATAACTTGATCCGTTTGTTTTATCAAGTCACCAAGTACACACAATGGGACCCAATTCCGCTTATCGGATCAACAATCACCAACTATTTGACTCGATTCGACTTCTCGAATCATTAAGGCTTGTATTTGACCCACATTGACTTCTCGGATCAACAAGTCTTACATTTGAACTAATTCGGCTTCTCTAATCAACAAGTATCCATAACTTGATCCGTCTGTTTTATCAAGTCACCAAGTACGCACAATGGGACCCAATTCCGCTTCTCGGATCAACAACCACCAACTATTTGACTCGATTCGACTTCTCGAATCATTAAGGCTTGTATTTGACCCACATTGACTTCTCGGATCAACAAGTCTTCCATTTGAACTAATTCGGCTTCTCTAATCAACAAGTATTCATAACTTGATCCGTTTGTTTTATCAAGTCACCAAGTACACACAATGGGACCCAATTCCGCTTATCGGATCAACAATCACCAACTATTTGACTCGATTCGACTTCTCGAATCATTAAGGCTTGTATTTGACCCCAATTGACTTCTCGGATCAACAAGTCTTCCATTTGACCTAATTCGGCTTCTCTAATCAACAAGTATCCATAACTTGATCCGTTTGTTTTATCAAGTCACCAAGTACGCACAATGGGACCCAATTTCGCTTCTCGAATCAACAACCACCAACTGTTTGACTCGATTCGACTTCTCGAATCATTAAGGCTTGTATTTGACCCTAATTGACTTCTCGGATCAACAAGTCTTCCATTTGACCTAATTCGGCTTCTCAAATCAACAAGTATCCATAACTTGATCCGTTTGTTTTATCAAGTCACCAAGTACGCACAATGGGACCCAATTCCGCTTCTCGGATCAACAACCACCAACTATTTGACTCGATTCGACTTCTCGAATCATTAAGGCTTGTATTTGACCCCAATTGACTTCTCGGATCAACAAGTCTTACATTTGAACTAATTCAGCTTCTCTAATCAACAAGTATTCATAACTTGATCCGTTTGTTTTATCAAGTCACCAAGTACGCACAATGGGACCCAATTCCGCTTCTCAGATCAACAACCACCAACTATTTGACTCGATTCGACTTCTCGAATCATTAAGGCTTGTATTTGACCCACATTGACTTCTCGGATCAACAAGTCTTCCATTTGAACTAATTCGGCTTCTCTAATCAACAAGTATCCATAACTTGATCCGTTTGTTTTATCAAGTCACCGAGTACGCACAATGGGACCCAATTCCGCTTCTCGGATCAACAACCACCAACTATTTGACTCGATTCGACTTCTCGGATCAGTAAGGCTTGTATTTGACCCACATTGACTTGTCGGATCAACAAGTATTCCATTTGAACTAATTCGGCTTCTCTAATCAACAAGTATCCACAACTTGATCCGTTTGTTTTATCAAGTCACCAAGTACACACAATGGGACCCAATTCCGCTTATCGGATCAACAACCACCAACTATTTGACTCGATTCGACTTCTCGAATCATTAAGGCTTGTATTTGACCCCAATTGACTTCTCGGATCAACAAGTCTTCAATTTGACCTAATTCAGCTTCTCTAATCAACAAGTATCCATAACTTGATCCGTTTGTTTTATCAAGTCACCAAGTACGCACAATGGGACCCAATTCCGCTTCTCGGATCAACAACCACCAACTATTTGACTCGATTCGACTTCTCGGATCATTAAGGCTTGTATTTGACCCACATTGACTTCTCGGATCAACAAGTCTTCCATTTGAACTAATTCGGCTTCTCTAATCAACAAGTATCCATAACTTGATCCGTTTGTTTTATCAAGTCACCAAGTACACACAATGGGACCCAATTCCGCTTATCGGATCAACAACCACCAACTATTTGACTCGATTCGACTTCTCGAATCATTAAGGCTTGTATTTGACCCCAATTGACTTCTCGGATCAACAAGTCTTCAATTTGACCTAATTCAGCTTCTCTAATCAACAAGTATCCATAACTTGATCCGTTTGTTTTATCAAGTCACCAAGTACGCACAATGGGACCCAATTCCGCTTCTCGGATCAACAACCACCAACTATTTGACTCGATTCGACTTCTCGGATCATTAAGGCTTGTATTTGACCCACATTGACTTCTCGGATCAACAAGTCTTCCATTTGAACTAATTCGGCTTCTCTAATCAACAAGTATCCATAACTTGATCCGTTTGTTTTATCAAGTCACCAAGTACACACAATGGGACCCAATTCCGCTTATCGGATCAACAATCACCAACTATTTGACTCGATTCGACTTCTCGAATCATTAAGGCTTGTATTTGACCCCAATTGACTTCTCGGATCAACAAGTCTTCAATTTGACCTAATTCAGCTTCTCTAATCAACAAGTATCCATAACTTGATCCGTTTGTTTTATCAAGTCACCAAGTACGCACAATGGGACCCAATTCCGCTTCTCGGATCAACAACCACCAACTATTTGACTCGATTCGACTTCTCGGATCATTAAGGCTTGTATTTGACCCACATTGACTTCTCGGATCAACAAGTCTTCCATTTGAACTAATTCGGCTTCTCTAATCAACAAGTATCCATAACTTGATCCGTTTGTTTTATCAAGTCACCAAGTACACACAATGGGACCCAATTCCGCTTATCGGATCAACAATCACCAACTATTTGACTCGATTCGACTTCTCGAATCATTAAGGCTTGTATTTGACCCCAATTGACTTCTCGGATCAACAAGTCTTCCATTTGACCTAATTTAGCTTCTCTAATCAACAAGTATCCATAACTTGATCCGTCTGTTTTATCAAGTCACCAAGTACGCACAATGGGACCCAATTCCGCTTCTCGGATCAACAACCACCAACTATTTGACTCGATTCGACTTCTCGAATCATTAAGGCTTGTATTTGACCCGCATTGACTTCTCGGATCAACAAGTCTTCCATTTGAACTAATTCGGCTTCTCTAATCAACAAGTATTCATAACTTGATCCGTTTGTTTTATCAAGTCACCAAGTACACACAATGGGACCCAATTCCGCTTATCGGATCAACAATCACCAACTATTTGACTCGATTCGACTTCTCGAATCATTAAGGCTTGTATTTGACCCCAATTGACTTCTCGGATCAACAAGTCTTCCATTTGACCTAATTCGGCTTCTCTAATCAACAAGTATCCATAACTTGATCCGTTTGTTTTATCAAGTCACCAAGTACGCACAATGGGACCCAATTTCGCTTCTCGAATCAACAACCACCAACTGTTTGACTCGATTCGACTTCTCGAATCATTAAGGCTTGTATTTGACCCTAATTGACTTCTCGGATCAACAAGTCTTCCATTTGACCTAATTCGGCTTCTCAAATCAACAAGTATCCATAACTTGATCCGTTTGTTTTATCAAGTCACCAAGTACGCACAATGGGACCCAATTCCGCTTCTCGGATCAACAACCACCAACTATTTGACTCGATTCGACTTCTCGGATCATTAAGGCTTGTATTTGACCCACATTGACTTCTCGGATCAACAAGTCTTCCATTTGAACTAATTCGGCTTCTCTAATCAACAAGTATCCATTACTTGATCCGTTTGTTTTATCAAGTCACCAAGTACGCACAATGGGACCCAATTCCGCTTATCGGATCAACAACCACCAACTATTTGACTCGATTCGACTTCTCGAATCATTAAGGCTTGTATTTGACCCCAATTCACTTCTCGGATCAACAAGTCTTCCATTTGACCTAATTCAGCTTCTCTAATCAACAAGTATCCATAACTTGATCCGTTTGTTTTATCAAGTCACCAAGTACGCATAATGGGACCCAATTCCGCTTATCGGATCAACAATCACCAACTATTTGACTCGATTCGACTTCTCGAATCATTAAGGCTTGTATTTGACCCCAATTGACTTCTCGGATCAACAAGTCTTCCATTTGACCTAATTCGGCTTCTCTAATCAACAAGTATCCATAACTTGATCCGTTTGTTTTATCAAGTCACCAAGTACGCACAATGGGACCCAATTTCGCTTCTCGAATCAACAACCACCAACTGTTTGACTCGATTCGACTTCTCGAATCATTAAGGCTTGTATTTGACCCTAATTGACTTCTCGGATCAACAAGTCTTCCATTTGACCTAATTCGGCTTCTCAAATCAACAAGTATCCATAACTTGATCCGTTTGTTTTATCAAGTCACCAAGTACGCACAATGGGACCCAATTCCGCTTCTCAGATCAACAACCACCAACTATTTGACTCGATTCGACTTCTCGAATCATTAAGGCTTGTATTTGACCCACATTGACTTCTCGGATCAACAAGTCTTCCATTTGAACTAATTCGGCTTCTCTAATCAACAAGTATCCATAACTTGATCCGTTTGTTTTATCAAGTCACCGAGTACGCACAATGGGACCCAATTCCGCTTCTCGGATCAACAACCACCAACTATTTGACTCGATTCGACTTCTCGGATCAGTAAGGCTTGTATTTGACCCACATTGACTTGTCGGATCAACAAGTATTCCATTTGAACTAATTCGGCTTCTCTAATCAACAAGTATCCACAACTTGATCCGTTTGTTTTATCAAGTCACCAAGTACACACAATGGGACCCAATTCCGCTTATCGGATCAACAACCACCAACTATTTGACTCGATTCGACTTCTCGAATCATTAAGGCTTGTATTTGACCCCAATTGACTTCTCGGATCAACAAGTCTTCAATTTGACCTAATTCAGCTTCTCTAATCAACAAGTATCCATAACTTGATCCGTTTGTTTTATCAAGTCACCAAGTACGCACAATGGGACCCAATTCCGCTTCTCGGATCAACAACCACCAACTATTTGACTCGATTCGACTTCTCGGATCATTAAGGCTTGTATTTGACCCACATTGACTTCTCGGATCAACAAGTCTTCCATTTGAACTAATTCGGCTTCTCTAATCAACAAGTATCCATAACTTGATCCGTTTGTTTTATCAAGTCACCAAGTACACACAATGGGACCCAATTCCGCTTATCGGATCAACAATCACCAACTATTTGACTCGATTCGACTTCTCGAATCATTAAGGCTTGTATTTGACCCCAATTGACTTCTCGGATCAACAAGTCTTCCATTTGACCTAATTTAGCTTCTCTAATCAACAAGTATCCATAACTTGATCCGTCTGTTTTATCAAGTCACCAAGTACGCACAATGGGACCCAATTCCGCTTCTCGGATCAACAACCACCAACTATTTGACTCGATTCGACTTCTCGAATCATTAAGGCTTGTATTTGACCCACATTGACTTCTCGGATCAACAAGTCTTCCATTTGAACTAATTCGGCTTCTCTAATCAACAAGTATTCATAACTTGATCCGTTTGTTTTATCAAGTCACCAAGTACACACAATGGGACCCAATTCCGCTTATCGGATCAACAATCACCAACTATTTGACTCGATTCGACTTCTCGAATCATTAAGGCTTGTATTTGACCCCAATTGACTTCTCGGATCAACAAGTCTTCCATTTGACCTAATTCGGCTTCTCTAATCAACAAGTATCCATAACTTGATCCGTTTGTTTTATCAAGTCACCAAGTACGCACAATGGGACCCAATTTCGCTTCTCGAATCAACAACCACCAACTGTTTGACTCGATTCGACTTCTCGAATCATTAAGGCTTGTATTTGACCCTAATTGACTTCTCGGATCAACAAGTCTTCCATTTGACCTAATTCGGCTTCTCAAATCAACAAGTATCCATAACTTGATCCGTTTGTTTTATCAAGTCACCAAGTACGCACAATGGGACCCAATTCCGCTTCTCGGATCAACAACCACCAACTATTTGACTCGATTCGACTTCTCGGATCATTAAGGCTTGTATTTGACCCACATTGACTTCTCGGATCAACAAGTCTTCCATTTGAACTAATTCGGCTTCTCTAATCAACAAGTATCCATTACTTGATCCGTTTGTTTTATCAAGTCACCAAGTACGCACAATGGGACCCAATTCCGCTTATCGGATCAACAACCACCAACTATTTGACTCGATTCGACTTCTCGAATCATTAAGGCTTGTATTTGACCCCAATTCACTTCTCGGATCAACAAGTCTTCCATTTGACCTAATTCAGCTTCTCTAATCAACAAGTATCCATAACTTGATCCGTTTGTTTTATCAAGTCACCAAGTACGCATAATGGGACCCAATTCCGCTTCTCGGATCAACAACGACCAACTATTTGACTCGATTCGACTTCTCGGATCATTAAGGCTTGTATTTGACCCACATTGACTTCTCGGATCAACAAGTCTTCCATTTGAACTAATTCGGCTTCTCTAATCAACAAGTATCCATAACTTGATCCGTTTGTTTTATCAAGTCACCAAGTACACACAATGGGACCCAATTCCGCTTATCGGATCAACAAGCACCAACTATTTGACTCGATTCGACTTCTCGAATCATTAAGGCTTGTATTTGACCCCAATTGACTTCTCGGATCAACAAGTCTTCCATTTGACCTAATTCAGCTTCTCTAATCAACAAGTATCCATAACTTGATCCGTCTGTTTTATCAAGTCACCAAGTACGCACAATGGGACCCAATTCCGCTTCTCGGATCAACAACCACCAACTATTTGACTCGATTCGACTTCTCGAATCATTAAGGCTTGTATTTGACCCACATTGACTTCTCGGATCAACAAGTCTTCCATTTGAACTAATTCGGCTTCTCTAATCAACAAGTATTCATAACTTGATCCGTTTGTTTTATCAAGTCACCAAGTACACACAATGGGACCCAATTTCGCTTATCGGATCAACAAGCACCAACTATTTGACTCGATTCGACTTCTCGAATCATTAAGGCTTGTATTTGACCCCAATTGACTTCTCGGATCAACAAGTCTTCCATTTGACCTAATTCAGCTTCTCTAATCAACAAGTATCCATAACTTGATCCGTCTGTTTTATCAAGTCACCAAGTACGCACAATGGGACCCAATTCCGCTTCTCGGATCAACAACCACCAACTATTTGACTCGATTCGACTTCTCGGATCATTAAGGCTTGTATTTGACCCACATTGACTTCTCGGATCAACAAGTCTTCCATTTGAACTAATTCGGCTTCTCTAATCAACAAGTATCCATAACTTGATCCGTTTGTTTTATCAAGTCACCAAGTACACACAATGGGACCCAATTCCGCTTATCGGATCAACAACCACCAACTATTTGACTCGATTCGACTTCTCGAATCATTAAGGCTTGTATTTGATCCCAATTCACTTCTCGGATCAACAAGTCTTCCATTTGACCTAATTCAGCTTCTCTAATCAACAAGTATCCATAACTTGATCCGTTTGATTTATCAAGTCACCAAGTACGCACAATGGGACCCAATTCCGCTTCTCGGATCAACAACCACCAACTATTTGACTCGATTCGACTTCTCGGATCATTAAGGCTTGTATTTGACCCACATTGACTTCTCGGATCAACAAGTCTTCCATTTGAACTAATTCGGCTTCTCTAATCAACAAGTATCCATAACTTGATCCGTCTGTTTTATCAAGTCACCAAGTACGCACAATGGGACCCAATTCCGCTTCTCGGATCAACAACCACCAACTATTTGACTCGATTCGACTTCTCGAATCATTAAGGCTTGTATTTGATCCCAATTCACTTCTCGGATCAACAAGTCTTCCATTTGACCTAATTCAGCTTCTCTAATCAACAAGTATCCATAACTTGATCCGTTTGATTTATCAAGTCACCAAGTACGCACAATGGGACCCAATTCCGCTTCTCGGATCAACAACCACCAACTATTTGACTCGATTCGACTTCTCGGATCATTAAGGCTTGTATTTGACCCACATTGACTTCTCGGATCAACAAGTCTTCCATTTGAACTAATTCGGCTTCTCTAATCAACAAGTATCCATAACTTGATCCGTCTGTTTTATCAAGTCACCAAGTACGCACAATGGGACCCAATTCCGCTTCTCGGATCAACAACCACCAACTATTTGACTCGATTCGACTTCTCGAATCATTAAGGCTTGTATTTGACCCACATTGACTTCTCGGATGAACAAGTCTTCCATTTGAACTAATTCGGCTTCTCTAATCAACAAGTATTCATAACTTGATCCGTTTGTTTTATCAAGTCACCAAGTACACACAATGGGACCCAATTCCGCTTATCGGATCAACAACCACCAACTATTTGACTCGATTCGACTTCTCGAATCATTAAGGCTTGTATTTGATCCCAATTGACTTCTCGGATCAACAAGTCTTCAATTTGACCTAATTCAGCTTCTCTAATCAACAAGTATCCATAACTTGATCCGTTTGTTTTATCAAGTCACCAAGTACGCACAATGGGACCCAATTCCGCTTCTCGGATCAACAACCACCAACTATTTGACTCGATTCGACTTCTCGGATCATTAAGGCTTGTATTTGACCCACATTGACTTCTCGGATCAACAAGTCTTCCATTTGAACTAATTCGACTTCTCTAATCAACAAGTATCCATAACTTGATCCGTTTGTTTTATCAAGTCACCAAGTACACACAATGGGACCCAATTCCGCTTATCGGATCAACAATCACCAACTATTTGACTCGATTCGACTTCTCGAATCATTAAGGCTTGTATTTGACCCCAATTGACTTCTCGGATCAACAAGTCTTCAATTTGACCTAATTCAGCTTCTCTAATCAACAAGTATCCATAACTTGATCCGTTTGTTTTATCAAGTCACCAAGTACGCACAATGGGACCCAATTCCGCTTCTCGGATCAACAACCACCAACTATTTGACTCGATTCGACTTCTCGGATCATTAAGGCTTGTATTTGACCCACATTGACTTCTCGGATCAACAAGTCTTCCATTTGAACTAATTCGGCTTCTCTAATCAACAAGTATCCATAACTTGATCCGTTTGTTTTATCAAGTCACCAAGTACACACAATGGGACCCAATTCCGCTTATCGGATCAACAATCACCAACTATTTGACTCGATTCGACTTCTCGAATCATTAAGGCTTGTATTTGACCCCAATTGACTTCTCGGATCAACAAGTCTTCCATTTGACCTAATTTAGCTTCTCTAATCAACAAGTATCCATAACTTGATCCGTCTGTTTTATCAAGTCACCAAGTACGCACAATGGGACCCAATTCCGCTTCTCGGATCAACAACCACCAACTATTTGACTCGATTCGACTTCTCGAATCATTAAGGCTTGTATTTGACCCACATTGACTTCTCGGATCAACAAGTCTTCCATTTGAACTAATTCGGCTTCTCTAATCAACAAGTATTCATAACTTGATCCGTTTGTTTTATCAAGTCACCAAGTACACACAATGGGACCCAATTCCGCTTATCGGATCAACAATCACCAACTATTTGACTCGATTCGACTTCTCGAATCATTAAGGCTTGTATTTGACCCCAATTGACTTCTCGGATCAACAAGTCTTCCATTTGACCTAATTCGGCTTCTCTAATCAACAAGTATTCATAACTTGATCCGTTTGTTTTATCAAGTCACCAAGTACGCACAATGGGACCCAATTTCGCTTCTCGAATCAACAACCACCAACTGTTTGACTCGATTCGACTTCTCGAATCATTAAGGCTTGTATTTGACCCTAATTGACTTCTCGGATCAACAAGTCTTCCATTTGACCTAATTCGGCTTCTCAAATCAACAAGTATCCATAACTTGATCCGTTTGTTTTATCAAGTCACCAAGTACACACAATGGGACCCAATTCCGCTTATCGGATCAACAACCACCAACTATTTGACTCGATTCGACTTCTCGAATCATTAAGGCTTGTATTTGACCCCAATTGACTTCTCGGATCAACAAGTCTTCCATTTGACCTAATTCGGCTTCTCAAATCAACAAGTATCCATAACTTGATCCGTTTGTTTTATCAAGTCACCAAGTACGCACAATGGGACCCAATTCCGCTTCTCGGATCAACAACCACCAACTATTTGACTCGATTCGACTTCTCGGATCATTAAGGCTTGTATTTGACCCACATTGACTTCTCGGATCAACAAGTCTTCAATTTGACCTAATTCAGCTTCTCTAATCAACAAGTATCCATAACTTGATCCGTTTGTTTTATCAAGTCACCAAGTACGCACAATGGGACCCAATTCCGCTTCTCGGATCAACAACCACCAACTATTTGACTCGATTCGACTTCTCGGATCATTAAGGCTTGTATTTGACCCACATTGACTTCTCGGATCAACAAGTCTTCCATTTGAACTAATTCGACTTCTCTAATCAACAAGTATCCATAACTTGATCCGTTTGTTTTATCAAGTCACCAAGTACACACAATGGGACCCAATTCCGCTTATCG
This sequence comes from Ajuga chamaepitys, assembly GCA_958295605.1. Taxonomy (NCBI): domain Eukaryota; kingdom Viridiplantae; phylum Streptophyta; class Magnoliopsida; order Lamiales; family Lamiaceae; genus Ajuga; species Ajuga chamaepitys. The sequence goes on from OY282503.1 coordinate 25,902,281, forward strand.
GATCAACAATCACCAACTATTTGACTCGATTCGACTTCTCGAATCATTAAGGCTTGTATTTGACCCCAATTGACTTCTCGGATCAACAAGTCTTCAATTTGACCTAATTCAGCTTCTCTAATCAACAAGTATCCATAACTTGATCCGTTTGTTTTATCAAGTCACCAAGTACGCACAATGGGACCCAATTCCGCTTCTCGGATCAACAACCACCAACTATTTGACTCGATTCGACTTCTCGGATCATTAAGGCTTGTATTTGACCCACATTGACTTCTCGGATCAACAAGTCTTCCATTTGAACTAATTCGGCTTCTCTAATCAACAAGTATCCATAACTTGATCCGTTTGTTTTATCAAGTCACCAAGTACACACAATGGGACCCAATTCCGCTTATCGGATCAACAATCACCAACTATTTGACTCGATTCGACTTCTCGAATCATTAAGGCTTGTATTTGACTCCAATTGACTTCTCGGATCAACAAGTCTTCCATTTGACCTAATTTAGCTTCTCTAATCAACAAGTATCCATAACTTGATCCGTCTGTTTTATCAAGTCACCAAGTACGCACAATGGGACCCAATTCCGCTTCTCGGATCAACAACCACCAACTATTTGACTCGATTCGACTTCTCGAATCATTAAGGCTTGTATTTGACCCACATTGACTTCTCGGATCAACAAGTCTTCCATTTGAACTAATTCGGCTTCTCTAATCAACAAGTATTCATAACTTGATCCGTTTGTTTTATCAAGTCACCAAGTACACACAATGGGACCCAATTCCGCTTATCGGATCAACAATCACCAACTATTTGACTCGATTCGACTTCTCGAATCATTAAGGCTTGTATTTGACCCCAATTGACTTCTCGGATCAACAAGTCTTCCATTTGACCTAATTCGGCTTCTCTAATCAACAAGTATTCATAACTTGATCCGTTTGTTTTATCAAGTCACCAAGTACGCACAATGGGACCCAATTTCGCTTCTCGAATCAACAACCACCAACTGTTTGACTCGATTCGACTTCTCGAATCATTAAGGCTTGTATTTGACCCTAATTGACTTCTCGGATCAACAAGTCTTCCATTTGACCTAATTCGGCTTCTCAAATCAACAAGTATCCATAACTTGATCCGTTTGTTTTATCAAGTCACCAAGTACACACAATGGGACCCAATTCCGCTTATCGGATCAACAACCACCAACTATTTGACTCGATTCGACTTCTCGAATCATTAAGGCTTGTATTTGACCCCAATTGACTTCTCGGATCAACAAGTCTTCCATTTGACCTAATTCGGCTTCTCAAATCAACAAGTATCCATAACTTGATCCGTTTGTTTTATCAAGTCACCAAGTACGCACAATGGGACCCAATTCCGCTTCTCGGATCAACAACCACCAACTATTTGACTCGATTCGACTTCTCGGATCATTAAGGCTTGTATTTGACCCACATTGACTTCTCGGATCAACAAGTCTTCCATTTGACCTAATTCAGCTTCTCTAATCAACAAGTATCCATAACTTGATCCGTCTGTTTTATCAAGTCACCAAGTACGCACAATGGGACCCAATTCCGCTTCTCGGATCAACAACCACCAACTATTTGACTCGATTCGACTTCTCGGATCATTAAGGCTTGTATTTGACCCACATTGACTTCTCGGATCAACAAGTCTTCCATTTGAACTAATTCGGCTTCTCTAATCAACAAGTATCCATAACTTGATCCGTTTGTTTTATCAAGTCACCAAGTACACACAATGGGACCCAATTCCGCTTATCGGATCAACAACCACCAACTATTTGACTCGATTCGACTTCTCGAATCATTAAGGCTTGTATTTGATCCCAATTCACTTCTCGGATCAACAAGTCTTCCATTTGACCTAATTCAGCTTCTCTAATCAACAAGTATCCATAACTTGATCCGTTTGATTTATCAAGTCACCAAGTACGCACAATGGGACCCAATTCCGCTTCTCGGATCAACAACCACCAACTATTTGACTCGATTCGACTTCTCGGATCATTAAGGCTTGTATTTGACCCACATTGACTTCTCGGATCAACAAGTCTTCCATTTGAACTAATTCGGCTTCTCTAATCAACAAGTATCCATAACTTGATCCGTCTGTTTTATCAAGTCACCAAGTACGCACAATGGGACCCAATTCCGCTTCTCGGATCAACAACCACCAACTATTTGACTCGATTCGACTTCTCGAATCATTAAGGCTTGTATTTGACCCACATTGACTTCTCGGATCAACAAGTCTTCCATTTGAACTAATTCGGCTTCTCTAATCAACAAGTATTCATAACTTGATCCGTTTGTTTTATCAAGTCACCAAGTACACACAATGGGACCCAATTCCGCTTATCGGATCAACAACCACCAACTATTTGACTCGATTCGACTTCTCGAATCATTAAGGCTTGTATTTGACCCCAATTGACTTCTCGGATCAACAAGTCTTCAATTTGACCTAATTCAGCTTCTCTAATCAACAAGTATCCATAACTTGATCCGTTTGTTTTATCAAGTCACCAAGTACGCACAATGGGACCCAATTCCGCTTCTCGGATCAACAACCACCAACTATTTGACTCGATTCGACTTCTCGGATCATTAAGGCTTGTATTTGACCCACATTGACTTCTCGGATCAACAAGTCTTCCATTTGAACTAATTCGACTTCTCTAATCAACAAGTATCCATAACTTGATCCGTTTGTTTTATCAAGTCACCAAGTACACACAATGGGACCCAATTCCGCTTATCGGATCAACAATCACCAACTATTTGACTCGATTCGACTTCTCGAATCATTAAGGCTTGTATTTGACCCCAATTGACTTCTCGGATCAACAAGTCTTCAATTTGACCTAATTCAGCTTCTCTAATCAACAAGTATCCATAACTTGATCCGTTTGTTTTATCAAGTCACCAAGTACGCACAATGGGACCCAATTCCGCTTCTCGGATCAACAACCACCAACTATTTGACTCGATTCGACTTCTCGGATCATTAAGGCTTGTATTTGACCCACATTGACTTCTCGGATCAACAAGTCTTCCATTTGAACTAATTCGGCTTCTCTAATCAACAAGTATCCATAACTTGATCCGTTTGTTTTATCAAGTCACCAAGTACACACAATGGGACCCAATTCCGCTTATCGGATCAACAATCACCAACTATTTGACTCGATTCGACTTCTCGAATCATTAAGGCTTGTATTTGACCCCAATTGACTTCTCGGATCAACAAGTCTTCCATTTGACCTAATTTAGCTTCTCTAATCAACAAGTATCCATAACTTGATCCGTCTGTTTTATCAAGTCACCAAGTACGCACAATGGGACCCAATTCCGCTTCTCGGATCAACAACCACCAACTATTTGACTCGATTCGACTTCTCGAATCATTAAGGCTTGTATTTGACCCACATTGACTTCTCGGATCAACAAGTCTTCCATTTGAACTAATTCGGCTTCTCTAATCAACAAGTATTCATAACTTGATCCGTTTGTTTTATCAAGTCACCAAGTACACACAATGGGACCCAATTCCGCTTATCGGATCAACAATCACCAACTATTTGACTCGATTCGACTTCTCGAATCATTAAGGCTTGTATTTGACCCCAATTGACTTCTCGGATCAACAAGTCTTCCATTTGACCTAATTCGGCTTCTCTAATCAACAAGTATCCATAACTTGATCCGTTTGTTTTATCAAGTCACCAAGTACGCACAATGGGACCCAATTTCGCTTCTCGAATCAACAACCACCAACTGTTTGACTCGATTCGACTTCTCGAATCATTAAGGCTTGTATTTGACCCTAATTGACTTCTCGGATCAACAAGTCTTCCATTTGACCTAATTCGGCTTCTCAAATCAACAAGTATCCATAACTTGATCCGTTTGTTTTATCAAGTCACCAAGTACGCACAATGGGACCCAATTCCGCTTCTCGGATCAACAACCACCAACTATTTGACTCGATTCGACTTCTCGGATCATTAAGGCTTGTATTTGACCCACATTGACTTCTCGGATCAACAAGTCTTCCATTTGAACTAATTCGGCTTCTCTAATCAACAAGTATCCATAACTTGATCCGTTTGTTTTATCAAGTCACCAAGTACGCACAATGGGACCCAATTCCGCTTCTCGGATCAACAACCACCAACTATTTGACTCGATTCGACTTCTCGGATCATTAAGGCTTGTATTTGACCCACATTGACTTCTCGGATCAACAAGTCTTCCATTTGACCTAATTCAGCTTCTCTAATCAACAAGTATCCATAACTTGATCCGTCTGTTTTATCAAGTCACCAAGTACGCACAATGGGACCCAATTCCGCTTCTCGGATCAACAACCACCAACTATTTGACTCGATTCGACTTCTCGGATCATTAAGGCTTGTATTTGACCCACATTGACTTCTCGGATCAACAAGTCTTCCATTTGAACTAATTCGGCTTCTCTAATCAACAAGTATCCATAACTTGATCCGTCTGTTTTATCAAGTCACCAAGTACGCACAATGGGACCCAATTCCGCTTCTCGGATCAACAACCACCAACTATTTGACTCGATTCGACTTCTCGGATCATTAAGGCTTGTATTTGACCCACATTGACTTCTCGGATCAACAAGTCTTCCATTTGAACTAATTCGGCTTCTCTAATCAACAAGTATCCATAACTTGATCCGTTTGTTTTATCAAGTCACCAAGTACACACAATGGGACCCAATTCCGCTTATCGGATCAACAACCACCAACTATTTGACTCGATTCGACTTCTCGAATCATTAAGGCTTGTATTTGATCCCAATTCACTTCTCGGATCAACAAGTCTTCCATTTGACCTAATTCAGCTTCTCTAATCAACAAGTATCCATAACTTGATCCGTTTGATTTATCAAGTCACCAAGTACGCACAATGGGACCCAATTCCGCTTCTCGGATCAACAACCACCAACTATTTGACTCGATTCGACTTCTCGGATCATTAAGGCTTGTATTTGACCCACATTGACTTCTCGGATCAACAAGTCTTCCATTTGAACTAATTCGGCTTCTCTAATCAACAAGTATCCATAACTTGATCCGTCTGTTTTATCAAGTCACCAAGTACGCACAATGGGACCCAATTCCGCTTCTCGGATCAACAACCACCAACTATTTGACTCGATTCGACTTCTCGAATCATTAAGGCTTGTATTTGACCCACATTGACTTCTCGGATCAACAAGTCTTCCATTTGAACTAATTCGGCTTCTCTAATCAACAAGTATTCATAACTTGATCCGTTTGTTTTATCAAGTCACCAAGTACACACAATGGGACCCAATTCCGCTTATCGGATCAACAACCACCAACTATTTGACTCGATTCGACTTCTCGAATCATTAAGGCTTGTATTTGACCCCAATTGACTTCTCGGATCAACAAGTCTTCAATTTGACCTAATTCAGCTTCTCTAATCAACAAGTATCCATAACTTGATCCGTTTGTTTTATCAAGTCACCAAGTACGCACAATGGGACCCAATTCCGCTTCTCGGATCAACAACCACCAACTATTTGACTCGATTCGACTTCTCGGATCATTAAGGCTTGTATTTGACCCACATTGACTTCTCGGATCAACAAGTCTTCCATTTGAACTAATTCGACTTCTCTAATCAACAAGTATCCATAACTTGATCCGTTTGTTTTATCAAGTCACCAAGTACACACAATGGGACCCAATTCCGCTTATCGGATCAACAATCACCAACTATTTGACTCGATTCGACTTCTCGAATCATTAAGGCTTGTATTTGACCCCAATTGACTTCTCGGATCAACAAGTCTTCAATTTGACCTAATTCAGCTTCTCTAATCAACAAGTATCCATAACTTGATCCGTTTGTTTTATCAAGTCACCAAGTACGCACAATGGGACCCAATTCCGCTTCTCGGATCAACAACCACCAACTATTTGACTCGATTCGACTTCTCGGATCATTAAGGCTTGTATTTGACCCACATTGACTTCTCGGATCAACAAGTCTTCCATTTGAACTAATTCGGCTTCTCTAATCAACAAGTATCCATAACTTGATCCGTTTGTTTTATCAAGTCACCAAGTACACACAATGGGACCCAATTCCGCTTATCGGATCAACAATCACCAACTATTTGACTCGATTCGACTTCTCGAATCATTAAGGCTTGTATTTGACCCCAATTGACTTCTCGGATCAACAAGTCTTCCATTTGACCTAATTTAGCTTCTCTAATCAACAAGTATCCATAACTTGATCCGTCTGTTTTATCAAGTCACCAAGTACGCACAATGGGACCCAATTCCGCTTCTCGGATCAACAACCACCAACTATTTGACTCGATTCGACTTCTCGAATCATTAAGGCTTGTATTTGACCCACATTGACTTCTCGGATCAACAAGTCTTCCATTTGAACTAATTCGGCTTCTCTAATCAACAAGTATTCATAACTTGATCCGTTTGTTTTATCAAGTCACCAAGTACACACAATGGGACCCAATTCCGCTTATCGGATCAACAATCACCAACTATTTGACTCGATTCGACTTCTCGAATCATTAAGGCTTGTATTTGACCCCAATTGACTTCTCGGATCAACAAGTCTTCCATTTGACCTAATTCGGCTTCTCTAATCAACAAGTATCCATAACTTGATCCGTTTGTTTTATCAAGTCACCAAGTACGCACAATGGGACCCAATTTCGCTTCTCGAATCAACAACCACCAACTGTTTGACTCGATTCGACTTCTCGAATCATTAAGGCTTGTATTTGACCCTAATTGACTTCTCGGATCAACAAGTCTTCCATTTGACCTAATTCGGCTTCTCAAATCAACAAGTATCCATAACTTGATCCGTTTGTTTTATCAAGTCACCAAGTACGCACAATGGGACCCAATTCCGCTTCTCGGATCAACAACCACCAACTATTTGACTCGATTCGACTTCTCGGATCATTAAGGCTTGTATTTGACCCACATTGACTTCTCGGATCAACAAGTCTTCCATTTGAACTAATTCGGCTTCTCTAATCAACAAGTATCCATTACTTGATCCGTTTGTTTTATCAAGTCACCAAGTACGCACAATGGGACCCAATTCCGCTTATCGGATCAACAACCACCAACTATTTGACTCGATTCGACTTCTCGAATCATTAAGGCTTGTATTTGACCCCAATTCACTTCTCGGATCAACAAGTCTTCCATTTGACCTAATTCAGCTTCTCTAATCAACAAGTATCCATAACTTGATCCGTTTGTTTTATCAAGTCACCAAGTACGCATAATGGGACCCAATTCCGCTTCTCGGATCAACAACGACCAACTATTTGACTCGATTCGACTTCTCGGATCATTAAGGCTTGTATTTGACCCACATTGACTTCTCGGATCAACAAGTCTTCCATTTGAACTAATTCGGCTTCTCTAATCAACAAGTATCCATAACTTGATCCGTTTGTTTTATCAAGTCACCAAGTACACACAATGGGACCCAATTCCGCTTATCGGATCAACAAGCACCAACTATTTGACTCGATTCGACTTCTCGAATCATTAAGGCTTGTATTTGACCCCAATTGACTTCTCGGATCAACAAGTCTTCCATTTGACCTAATTTAGCTTCTCTAATCAACAAGTATCCATAACTTGATCCGTCTGTTTTATCAAGTCACCAAGTACGCACAATGGGACCCAATTCCGCTTCTCGGATCAACAACCACCAACTATTTGACTCGATTCGACTTCTCGAATCATTAAGGCTTGTATTTGACCCACATTGACTTCTCGGATCAACAAGTCTTCCATTTGAACTAATTCGGCTTCTCTAATCAACAAGTATTCATAACTTGATCCGTTTGTTTTATCAAGTCACCAAGTACACACAATGGGACCCAATTTCGCTTATCGGATCAACAACCACCAACTATTTGACTCGATTCGACTTCTCGAATCATTAAGGCTTGTATTTGACCCCAATTGACTTCTCGGATCAACAAGTCTTCCATTTGAACTAATTCGGCTTCTCTAATCAACAAGTATTCATAACTTGATCCGCTTGTTTTATCAAGTCACCAAGTACGCACAATGGGACCCAATTCCGCTTCTCGGATCAACAACCACCAACTATTTGACTCGATTCGACTTCTCGAATCATTAAGGCTTGTATTTGACCCACATTGACTTCTCGGATCAACAAGTCTTCCATTTGAACTAATTCGGCTTCTCTAATCAACAAGTATTCATAACTTGATCCGTTTGTTTTATCAAGTCACCAAGTACACACAATGGGACCCAATTCCGCTTATCGGATCAACAACCACCAACTATTTGACTCGATTCGACTTCTCGAATCATTAAGGCTTGTATTTGACCCCAATTGACTTCTCGGATCAACAAGTCTTCCATTTGACCTAATTCGGCTTCTCAAATCAACAAGTATCCATAACTTGATCCGTTTGTTTTATCAAGTCACCAAGTACGCACAATGGGACCCAATTCCGCTTCTCGGATCAACAACCACCAACTATTTGACTCGATTCGACTTCTCGGATCATTAAGGCTTGTATTTGACCCACATTGACTTCTCGGATCAACAAGTCTTCCATTTGAACTAATTCGGCTTCTCTAATCAACAAGTATCCATAACTTGATCCGTTTGTTTTATCAAGTCACCAAGTACACACAATGGGACCCAATTCCGCTTATCGGATCAACAATCACCAACTATTTAACTCGATTCGACTTCTCGAATCCTTAAGGCTTGTATTTGACCCCAATTGACTTCTCGGATCAACAAGTCTTCCATTTGACCTAATTCAGCTTCTCTAATCAACAAGTATCCATAACTTGATCCGTCTGTTTTATCAAGTCACCAAGTACGCACAATGGGACCCAATTCCGCTTCTCGGATCAACAACCACCAACTATTTGACTCGATTCGACTTCTCGGATCATTAAGGCTTGTATTTGACCCACATTGACTTCTCGGATCAACAAGTCTTCCATTTGAACTAATTCGGCTTCTCTAATCAACAAGTATCCATAACTTGATCCGTTTGTTTTATCAAGTCACCAAGTACGCACAATGGGACCCAATTCCGCTTATCGGATCAACAACCACCAACTATTTGACTCGATTCGACTTCTCGAATCATTAAGGCTTGTATTTGATCCCAATTCACTTCTCGGATCAACAAGTCTTCCATTTGACCTAATTCAGCTTCTCTAATCAACAAGTATCCATAACTTGATCCGTTTGATTTATCAAGTCACCAAGTACGCACAATGGGACCCAATTCCGCTTCTCGGATCAACAACCACCAACTATTTGACTCGATTCGACTTCTCGGATCATTAAGGCTTGTATTTGACCCACATTGACTTCTCGGATCAACAAGTCTTCCATTTGAACTAATTCGGCTTCTCTAATCAACAAGTATCCATAACTTGATCCGTCTGTTTTATCAAGTCACCAAGTACGCACAATGGGACCCAATTCCGCTTCTCGGATCAACAACCACCAACTATTTGACTCGATTCGACTTCTCGAATCATTAAGGCTTGTATTTGACCCACATTGACTTCTCGGATCAACAAGTCTTCCATTTGAACTAATTCGGCTTCTCTAATCAACAAGTATTCATAACTTGATCCGTTTGTTTTATCAAGTCACCAAGTACACACAATGGGACCCAATTCCGCTTATCGGATCAACAACCACCAACTATTTGACTCGATTCGACTTCTCGAATCATTAAGGCTTGTATTTGACCCCAATTGACTTCTCGGATCAACAAGTCTTCCATTTGAACTAATTCGGCTTCTCTAATCAACAAGTATTCATAACTTGATCCGTTAGTTTTATCAAGTCACCAAGTACGCACAATGGGACCCAATTCCGCTTCTCGGATCAACAACCACCAACTATTTGACTAGATTCGACTTCTCGAATCATTAAGGCTTGTATTTGACCCACATTGACTTCTCGGATCAACAAGTCTTCCATTTGAACTAATTCGGCTTCTCTAATCAACATGTATCCATAACTTGATCCGTTTGTTTTATCAAGTCACCAAGTACGCACAATGGGACCCAATTCCGCTTCTCGGATCAACAACCACCAACAATTTGACTCGATTCGACTTCTCGGATCATTAAGGCTTGTATTTGACCCACATTGACTTCTCGGATCAACAAGTCTTCCATTTGAACTAATTCGGCTTCTCTAATCAACAAGTATCCATAACTTGATCCGTCTGTTTTATCAAGTCACCAAGTACGCACAATGGGACCCAATTCCGCTTCTCGGATCAACAACCACCAACTATTTGACTCGATTCGACTTCTCGAATCATTAAGGCTTGTATTTGACCCACATTGACTTCTCGGATCAACAAGTCTTCCATTTGAACTAATTCGGCTTCTCTAATCAACAAGTATTCATAACTTGATCCGTTTCTTTTATCAAGTCACCAAGTACACACAATGGGACCCAATTCCGCTTATCGGATCAACAACCACCAACTATTTGACTCGATTCGACTTCTCGAATCATTAAGGCTTGTATTTGACCCCAATTGACTTCTCGGATCAACAAGTCTTCCATTTGAACTAATTCGGCTTCTCTAATCAACAAGTATTCATAACTTGATCCGTTTGTTTTATCAAGTCACCAAGTACGCACAATGGGACCCAATTCCGCTTCTCGGATCAACAACCACCAACTATTTGACTAGATTCGACTTCTCGAATCATTAAGGCTTGTATTTGACCTACATTGACTTCTCGGATCAACAAGTCTTCCATTTGAACTAATTCGGCTTCTCTAATCAACATGTATCCATAACTTGATCCGTTTGTTTTATCAAGTCACCAAGTACGCACAATGGGACCCAATTCCGCTTCTCGGATCAACAACCACCAACAATTTGACTCGATTCGACTTCTCGGATCTGTTTTATCAAGTCACCAAGTACGCACAATGGGACCCAATTCCGCTTCTCGGATCAACAACCACCAACTATTTGACTCGATTCGACTTCTCGGATCATTAAGGCTTGTATTTGAAGCCAATTGACTTCTCGGATCAACAAGTCTTTCAATTGACCCAATTCGGCTTCTCGGATCAACAAGTATCTATAACTTGATCCGCTTGTTTTACCATGTCACCAAGTACGCACAATGTGACCTAATTCGGCTTCTCGGATCAACAAGCACCAACTATTTAACTCGATTCGATTCCACGAATCATTAAGGCTTGTATTTGACCACAATTGAATTCTCGAATCAACAGGTATTCCATTTGACCCAATTCGGCTTCTCGGATCAACAAGTATCCATAACTTGATCCATTTGTTTTACCAAGTCACCATGTACGCATAATGTGACCCAATTCGGATTCTCGGATCAACAAGCACCAACTATTTGACTCTGTTCGACTTCACGAATCATAAAGGCTTGTATTTGAAGCCAATTGACTTCTCGGATCAACAAGTCTTTCAATTGACCCAATTCGACTTCTCGGATCAACAAGTATCCATAACTTGATCCGTTTGTTTTACCAAGTCGACAAGTACGCACAATGTGACCCAATTCGCCTTCTCGAATCAACAAGCACCAACTATTTGATTCCGTTCGACTTCACGAATCATTATGGTTTGTATTTGAACCCAATTGACTTCTCCGTTTAACAAGTCTTTCAATTGACCCAATTCGGCTTCTCGGATCAACAAGTATCCATAACCTGATCCGTTTATTTTACCAAGTCACCAAGTACGTACAATGTGACCCAATTCGCCTTCCCGGATCAACAAGCACCAACTATTTGACTCCGTTCGACTTCACGAATCGTTAAGGTTTATATTTGAACCCAATTGACTTCTCGGATCAACAAGTCTTTCAATTAACCCAATTCGGCTTCTCGGATCAACAAGTATCCATAACTTGATCCGTTTGTTTTACCAAGTCACCAAGTACGCACAATGTGACCTAATTCGGCTTCTCGGATCAACAAGCACCAACTATTTGACTCGATTCGATTCCACGAATCATTAAGGCTTGTATTTGACCACAATTGACTTCTCGAATCAACAAGTCTTCCATTTGACCCAATTCGGCTTCTCGGATCAACAAGTATCCATAACTTGATCCATTTGTTTTACCAAGTCACCAAGTACGCACAATGTGATCAAATTCGGCTTCTCGGATCAACAAGCGCCAACTATTTGATTCCGTTTGACTTCACGAATCATTAAGGCTTGTATTTGAACCCAATTGACTTCTCGGAACAACAAGTCTTTCAATTGACCTAATTCGGCTTCTCGGATCAACAAGTATCCATAACCTGATCCGTTTATTTTACCAAGTCACCAAGTACGCATAATGTGACCCAATTCGGATTCTCGGATCAACAAGCACCAACTATTTGACTCTGTTCGACTTCACGAATCATAAAGGCTTGTATTTGAAGCCAATTGACTTCTCGGATCAACAAGTCTTTCAATTGACCCAATTCGGCTTCTCGGATCAACAAGTATCTATAACTTGATCCGCTTGTTTTACCATGTCACCAAGTACGCACAATGTGACCTAATTCGGCTTCTCGGATCAACAAGCACCAACTATTTAACTCGATTCGATTCCACGAATCATTAAGGCTTGTATTTGACCACAATTGAATTCTCGAATCAACAGGTATTCCATTTGACCCAATTCGGCTTCTCGGATCAACAAGTATCCATAACTTGATCCATTTGTTTTACCAAGTCACCATGTACGCATAATGTGACCCAATTCGGATTCTCGGATCAACAAGCACCAACTATTTGACTCTGTTCGACTTCACGAATCATAAAGGCTTGTATTTGAAGCCAATTGACTTCTCGGATCAACAAGTCTTTCAATTGACCCAATTCGACTTCTCGGATCAACAAGTATCCATAACTTGATCCGTTTGTTTTACCAAGTCGACAAGTACGCACAATGTGACCCAATTCCGCTTATCGGATCAACAATCACCAACTATTTGACTCGATTCGACTTCTCGAATCATTAAGGCTTGTATTTGACCCCAATTGACTTCTCGGATCAACAAGTCTTCCATTTGACCTAATTTAGCTTCTCTAATCAACAAGTATCCATAACTTGATCCGTCTGTTTTATCAAGTCACCAAGTACGCACAATGGGACCCAATTCCGCTTCTCGGATCAACAACCACCAACTATTTGACTCGATTCGACTTCTCGAATCATTAAGGCTTGTATTTGACCCACATTGACTTCTCGGATCAACAAGTCTTCCATTTGAACTAATTCGGCTTCTCTAATCAACAAGTATTCATAACTTGATCCGTCTGTTTTATCAAGTCACCAAGTACGCACAATGGGACCCAATTTCGCTTCTCGAATCAACAACCACCAACTGTTTGACTCGATTCGACTTCTCGAATCATTAAGGCTTGTATTTGACCCTAATTGACTTCTCGGATCAACAAGTCTTCCATTTGACCTAATTCGGCTTCTCAAATCAACAAGTATCCATAACTTGATCCGTTTGTTTTATCAAGTCACCAAGTACGCACAATGGGACCCAATTCCGCTTCTCGGATCAACAACCACCAACTATTTGACTCGATTCGACTTCTCGGATCATTAAGGCTTGTATTTGACCCACATTGACTTCTCGGATCAACAAGTCTTCCATTTGAACTAATTCGGCTTCTCTAATCAACAAGTATCCATTACTTGATCCGTTTGTTTTATCAAGTCACCAAGTACGCACAATGGGACCCAATTCCGCTTATCGGATCAACAACCACCAACTATTTGACTCGATTCGACTTCTCGAATCATTAAGGCTTGTATTTGACCCCAATTCACTTCTCGGATCAACAAGTCTTCCATTTGACCTAATTCAGCTTCTCTAATCAACAAGTATCCATAACTTGATCCGTTTGTTTTATCAAGTCACCAAGTACGCATAATGGGACCCAATTCCGCTTCTCGGATCAACAACGACCAACTATTTGACTCGATTCGACTTCTCGGATCATTAAGGCTTGTATTTGACCCACATTGACTTCTCGGATCAACAAGTCTTCCATTTGAACTAATTCGGCTTCTCTAATCAACAAGTATCCATAACTTGATCCGTTTGTTTTATCAAGTCACCAAGTACACACAATGGGACCCAATTCCGCTTATCGGATCAACAAGCACCAACTATTTGACTCGATTCGACTTCTCGAATCATTAAGGCTTGTATTTGACCCCAATTGACTTCTCGGATCAACAAGTCTTCCATTTGACCTAATTCAGCTTCTCTAATCAACAAGTATCCATAACTTGATCCGTCTGTTTTATCAAGTCACCAAGTACGCACAATGGGACCCAATTCCGCTTCTCGGATCAACAACCACCAACTATTTGACTCGATTCGACTTCTCGAATCATTAAGGCTTGTATTTGACCCACATTGACTTCTCGGATCAACAAGTCTTCCATTTGAACTAATTCGGCTTCTCTAATCAACAAGTATTCATAACTTGATCCGTCTGTTTTATCAAGTCACCAAGTACGCACAATGGGACCCAATTTCGCTTCTCGAATCAACAACCACCAACTGTTTGACTCGATTCGACTTCTCGAATCATTAAGGCTTGTATTTGACCCTAATTGACTTCTCGGATCAACAAGTCTTCCATTTGACCTAATTCGGCTTCTCAAATCAACAAGTATCCATAACTTGATCCGTTTGTTTTATCAAGTCACCAAGTACGCACAATGGGACCCAATTCCGCTTCTCGGATCAACAACCACCAACTATTTGACTCGATTCGACTTCTCGGATCATTAAGGCTTGTATTTGACCCACATTGACTTCTCGGATCAACAAGTCTTCCATTTGAACTAATTCGGCTTCTCTAATCAACAAGTATCCATTACTTGATCCGTTTGTTTTATCAAGTCACCAAGTACGCACAATGGGACCCAATTCCGCTTATCGGATCAACAACCACCAACTATTTGACTCGATTCGACTTCTCGAATCATTAAGGCTTGTATTTGACCCCAATTCACTTCTCGGATCAACAAGTCTTCCATTTGACCTAATTCAGCTTCTCTAATCAACAAGTATCCATAACTTGATCCGTTTGTTTTATCAAGTCACCAAGTACGCATAATGGGACCCAATTCCGCTTCTCGGATCAACAACGACCAACTATTTGACTCGATTCGACTTCTCGGATCATTAAGGCTTGTATTTGACCCACATTGACTTCTCGGATCAACAAGTCTTCCATTTGAACTAATTCGGCTTCTCTAATCAACAAGTATCCATAACTTGATCCGTTTGTTTTATCAAGTCACCAAGTACACACAATGGGACCCAATTCCGCTTATCGGATCAACAAGCACCAACTATTTGACTCGATTCGACTTCTCGAATCATTAAGGCTTGTATTTGACCCCAATTGACTTCTCGGATCAACAAGTCTTCCATTTGACCTAATTCAGCTTCTCTAATCAACAAGTATCCATAACTTGATCCGTCTGTTTTATCAAGTCACCAAGTACGCACAATGGGACCCAATTCCGCTTCTCGGATCAACAACCACCAACTATTTGACTCGATTCGACTTCTCGAATCATTAAGGCTTGTATTTGACCCACATTGACTTCTCGGATCAACAAGTCTTCCATTTGAACTAATTCGGCTTCTCTAATCAACAAGTATTCATAACTTGATCCGTTTGTTTTATCAAGTCACCAAGTACACACAATGGGACCCAATTTCGCTTATCGGATCAACAACCACCAACTATTTGACTCGATTCGACTTCTCGAATCATTAAGGCTTGTATTTGACCCCAATTGACTTCTCGGATCAACAAGTCTTCCATTTGACCTAATTCGGCTTCTCAAATCAACAAGTATCCATAACTTGATCCGTTTGTTTTATCAAGTCACCAAGTACGCACAATGGGACCCAATTCCGCTTCTCGGATCAACAACCACCAACTATTTGACTCGATTCGACTTCTCGGATCATTAAGGCTTGTATTTGACCCACATTGACTTCTCGGATCAACAAGTCTTCCATTTGAACTAATTCGGCTTCTCTAATCAACAAGTATCCATTACTTGATCCGTTTGTTTTATCAAGTCACCAAGTACGCACAATGGGACCCAATTCCGCTTATCGGATCAACAACCACCAACTATTTGACTCGATTCGACTTCTCGAATCATTAAGGCTTGTATTTGACCCCAATTCACTTCTCGGATCAACAAGTCTTCCATTTGACCTAATTCAGCTTCTCTAATCAACAAGTATCCATAACTTGATCCGTTTGTTTTATCAAGTCACCAAGTACGCATAATGGGACCCAATTCCGCTTCTCGGATCAACAACGACCAACTATTTGACTCGATTCGACTTCTCGGATCATTAAGGCTTGTATTTGACCCACATTGACTTCTCGGATCAACAAGTCTTCCATTTGAACTAATTCGGCTTCTCTAATCAACAAGTATCCATAACTTGATCCGTTTGTTTTATCAAGTCACCAAGTACACACAATGGGACCCAATTCCGCTTATCGGATCAACAAGCACCAACTATTTGACTCGATTCGACTTCTCGAATCATTAAGGCTTGTATTTGACCCCAATTGACTTCTCGGATCAACAAGTCTTCCATTTGACCTAATTCAGCTTCTCTAATCAACAAGTATCCATAACTTGATCCGTCTGTTTTATCAAGTCACCAAGTACGCACAATGGGACCCAATTCCGCTTCTCGGATCAACAACCACCAACTATTTGACTCGATTCGACTTCTCGAATCATTAAGGCTTGTATTTGACCCACATTGACTTCTCGGATCAACAAGTCTTCCATTTGAACTAATTCGGCTTCTCTAATCAACAAGTATTCATAACTTGATCCGTTTGTTTTATCAAGTCACCAAGTACACACAATGGGACCCAATTTCGCTTATCGGATCAACAACCACCAACTATTTGACTCGATTCGACTTCTCGAATCATTAAGGCTTGTATTTGACCCCAATTGACTTCTCGGATCAACAAGTCTTCCATTTGACCTAATTCGGCTTCTCAAATCAACAAGTATCCATAACTTGATCCGTTTGTTTTATCAAGTCACCAAGTACGCACAATGGGACCCAATTCCGCTTCTCGGATCAACAACCACCAACTATTTGACTCGATTCGACTTCTCGGATCATTAAGGCTTGTATTTGACCCACATTGACTTCTCGGATCAACAAGTCTTCCATTTGAACTAATTCGGCTTCTCTAATCAACAAGTATCCATTACTTGATCCGTTTGTTTTATCAAGTCACCAAGTACGCACAATGGGACCCAATTCCGCTTATCGGATCAACAACCACCAACTATTTGACTCGATTCGACTTCTCGAATCATTAAGGCTTGTATTTGACCCCAATTCACTTCTCGGATCAACAAGTCTTCCATTTGACCTAATTCAGCTTCTCTAATCAACAAGTATCCATAACTTGATCCGTTTGTTTTATCAAGTCACCAAGTACGCATAATGGGACCCAATTCCGCTTCTCGGATCAACAACGACCAACTATTTGACTCGATTCGACTTCTCGGATCATTAAGGCTTGTATTTGACCCACATTGACTTCTCGGATCAACAAGTCTTCCATTTGAACTAATTCGGCTTCTCTAATCAACAAGTATCCATAACTTGATCCGTTTGTTTTATCAAGTCACCAAGTACACACAATGGGACCCAATTCCGCTTATCGGATCAACAAGCACCAACTATTTGACTCGATTCGACTTCTCGAATCATTAAGGCTTGTATTTGACCCCAATTGACTTCTCGGATCAACAAGTCTTCCATTTGACCTAATTCAGCTTCTCTAATCAACAAGTATCCATAACTTGATCCGTCTGTTTTATCAAGTCACCAAGTACGCACAATGGGACCCAATTCCGCTTCTCGGATCAACAACCACCAACTATTTGACTCGATTCGACTTCTCGAATCATTAAGGCTTGTATTTGACCCACATTGACTTCTCGGATCAACAAGTCTTCCATTTGAACTAATTCGGCTTCTCTAATCAACAAGTATTCATAACTTGATCCGTTTGTTTTATCAAGTCACCAAGTACACACAATGGGACCCAATTTCGCTTATCGGATCAACAACCACCAACTATTTGACTCGATTCGACTTCTCGAATCATTAAGGCTTGTATTTGACCCCAATTGACTTCTCGGATCAACAAGTCTTCCATTTGAACTAATTCGGCTTCTCTAATCAACAAGTATTCATAACTTGATCCGCTTGTTTTATCAACTCACCAAGTACGCACAATGAGACCCAATTCCGCTTCTCGGATCAACAACCACCAACTATTTGACTCGATTCGACTTCTCGAATCATTAAGGCTTGTATTTGACCCACATTGACTTCTCGGATCAACAAGTCTTCCATTTGAACTAATTCGGCTTCTCTAATCAACAAGTATTCATAACTTGATCCGTTTGTTTTATCAAGTCACCAAGTACACACAATGGGACCCAATTCCGCTTATCGGATCAACAACCACCAACTATTTGACTCGATTCGACTTCTCGAATCATTAAGGCTTGTATTTGACCCCAATTGACTTCTCGGATCAACAAGTCTTCCATTTGACCTAATTCGGCTTCTCAAATCAACAAGTATCCATAACTTGATCCGTTTGTTTTATCAAGTCACCAAGTACGCACAATGGGACCCAATTCCGCTTCTCGGATCAACAACCACCAACTATTTGACTCGATTCGACTTCTCGGATCATTAAGGCTTGTATTTGACCCACATTGACTTCTCGGATCAACAAGTCTTCCATTTGAACTAATTCGGCTTCTCTAATCAACAAGTATCCATAACTTGATCCGTTTGTTTTATCAAGTCACCAAGTACACACAATGGGACCCAATTCCGCTTATCGGATCAACAATCACCAACTATTTAACTCGATTCGACTTCTCGAATCCTTAAGGCTTGTATTTGACCCCAATTGACTTCTCGGATCAACAAGTCTTCCATTTGACCTAATTCAGCTTCTCTAATCAACAAGTATCCATAACTTGATCCGTCTGTTTTATCAAGTCACCAAGTACGCACAATGGGACCCAATTCCACTTCTCGGATCAACAACCACCAACTATTTGACTCGATTCGACTTCTCGGATCATTAAGGCTTGTATTTGACCCACATTGACTTCTCGGATCAACAAGTCTTCCATTTGACCTAATTCAGCTTCTCTAATCAACAAGTATCCATAACTTGATCCGTCTGTTTTATCAAGTCACCAAGTACGCACAATGGGACCCAATTCCGCTTCTCGGATCAACAACCACCAACTATTTGACTCGATTCGACTTCTCGAATCATTAAGGCTTGTATTTGACCCACATTGACTTCTCGGATCAACAAGTCTTCCATTTGAACTAATTCGGCTTCTCTAATCAACAAGTATTCATAACTTGATCCGTTTGTTTTATCAAGTCACCAAGTACACACAATGGGACCCAATTTCGCTTATCGGATCAACAACCACCAACTATTTGACTCGATTCGACTTCTCGAATCATTAAGGCTTGTATTTGACCCCAATTGACTTCTCGGATCAACAAGTCTTCCATTTGACCTAATTCGGCTTCTCAAATCAACAAGTATCCATAACTTGATCCGTTTGTTTTATCAAGTCACCAAGTACGCACAATGGGACCCAATTCCGCTTCTCGGATCAACAACCACCAACTATTTGACTCGATTCGACTTCTCGGATCATTAAGGCTTGTATTTGACCCACATTGACTTCTCGGATCAACAAGTCTTCCATTTGAACTAATTCGGCTTCTCTAATCAACAAGTATCCATTACTTGATCCGTTTGTTTTATCAAGTCACCAAGTACGCACAATGGGACCCAATTCCGCTTATCGGATCAACAACCACCAACTATTTGACTCGATTCGACTTCTCGAATCATTAAGGCTTGTATTTGACCCCAATTCACTTCTCGGATCAACAAGTCTTCCATTTGACCTAATTCAGCTTCTCTAATCAAAAAGTATCCATAACTTGATCCGTTTGTTTTATCAAGTCACCAAGTACGCATAATGGGACCCAATTCCGCTTCTCGGATCAACAACGACCAACTATTTGACTCGATTCGACTTCTCGGATCATTAAGGCTTGTATTTGACCCACATTGACTTCTCGGATCAACAAGTCTTCCATTTGAACTAATTCGGCTTCTCTAATCAACAAGTATCCATAACTTGATCCGTTTGTTTTATCAAGTCACCAAGTACACACAATGGGACCCAATTCCGCTTATCGGATCAACAAGCACCAACTATTTGACTCGATTCGACTTCTCGAATCATTAAGGCTTGTATTTGACCCCAATTGACTTCTCGGATCAACAAGTCTTCCATTTGACCTAATTCAGCTTCTCTAATCAACAAGTATCCATAACTTGATCCGTCTGTTTTATCAAGTCACCAAGTACGCACAATGGGACCCAATTCCGCTTCTCGGATCAACAACCACCAACTATTTGACTCGATTCGACTTCTCGAATCATTAAGGCTTGTATTTGACCCACATTGACTTCTCGGATCAACAAGTCTTCCATTTGAACTAATTCGGCTTCTCTAATCAACAAGTATTCATAACTTGATCCGTTTGTTTTATCAAGTCACCAAGTACACACAATGGGACCCAATTTCGCTTATCGGATCAACAACCACCAACTATTTGACTCGATTCGACTTCTCGAATCATTAAGGCTTGTATTTGACCCCAATTGACTTCTCGGATCAACAAGTCTTCCATTTGAACTAATTCGGCTTCTCTAATCAACAAGTATTCATAACTTGATCCGCTTGTTTTATCAACTCACCAAGTACGCACAATGAGACCCAATTCCGCTTCTCGGATCAACAACCACCAACTATTTGACTCGATTCGACTTCTCGAATCATTAAGGCTTGTATTTGACCCACATTGACTTCTCGGATCAACAAGTCTTCCATTTGAACTAATTCGGCTTCTCTAATCAACAAGTATTCATAACTTGATCCGTTTGTTTTATCAAGTCACCAAGTACACACAATGGGACCCAATTCCGCTTATCGGATCAACAACCACCAACTATTTGACTCGATTCGACTTCTCGAATCATTAAGGCTTGTATTTGACCCCAATTGACTTCTCGGATCAACAAGTCTTCCATTTGACCTAATTCGGCTTCTCAAATCAACAAGTATCCATAACTTGATCCGTTTGTTTTATCAAGTCACCAAGTACGCACAATGGGACCCAATTCCGCTTCTCGGATCAACAACCACCAACTATTTGACTCGATTCGACTTCTCGGATCATTAAGGCTTGTATTTGACCCACATTGACTTCTCGGATCAACAAGTCTTCCATTTGAACTAATTCGGCTTCTCTAATCAACAAGTATCCATAACTTGATCCGTTTGTTTTATCAAGTCACCAAGTACACACAATGGGACCCAATTCCGCTTATCGGATCAACAATCACCAACTATTTAACTCGATTCGACTTCTCGAATCCTTAAGGCTTGTATTTGACCCCAATTGACTTCTCGGATCAACAAGTCTTCCATTTGACCTAATTCAGCTTCTCTAATCAACAAGTATCCATAACTTGATCCGTCTGTTTTATCAAGTCACCAAGTACGCACAATGGGACCCAATTCCGCTTCTCGGATCAACAACCACCAACTATTTGACTCGATTCGACTTCTCGAATCATTAAGGCTTGTATTTGACCCACATTGACTTCTCGGATCAACAAGTCTTCCATTTGAACTAATTCGGCTTCTCTAATCAACAAGTATTCATAACTTGATCCGTTTGTTTTATCAAGTCACCAAGTACACACAATGGGACCCAATTTCGCTTATCGGATCAACAACCACCAACTATTTGACTCGATTCGACTTCTCGAATCATTAAGGCTTGTATTTGACCCCAATTGACTTCTCGGATCAACAAGTCTTCCATTTGAACTAATTCGGCTTCTCTAATCAACAAGTATTCATAACTTGATCCGCTTGTTTTATCAACTCACCAAGTACGCACAATGAGACCCAATTCCGCTTCTCGGATCAACAACCACCAACTATTTGACTCGATTCGACTTCTCGAATCATTAAGGCTTGTATTTGACCCACATTGACTTCTCGGATCAACAAGTCTTCCATTTGAACTAATTCGGCTTCTCTAATCAACAAGTATTCATAACTTGATCCGTTTGTTTTATCAAGTCACCAAGTACACACAATGGGACCCAATTCCGCTTATCGGATCAACAACCACCAACTATTTGACTCGATTCGACTTCTCGAATCATTAAGGCTTGTATTTGACCCCAATTGACTTCTCGGATCAACAAGTCTTCCATTTGACCTAATTCGGCTTCTCAAATCAACAAGTATCCATAACTTGATCCGTTTGTTTTATCAAGTCACCAAGTACGCACAATGGGACCCAATTCCGCTTCTCGGATCAACAACCACCAACTATTTGACTCGATTCGACTTCTCGGATCATTAAGGCTTGTATTTGACCCACATTGACTTCTCGGATCAACAAGTCTTCCATTTGAACTAATTCGGCTTCTCTAATCAACAAGTATCCATAACTTGATCCGTTTGTTTTATCAAGTCACCAAGTACACACAATGGGACCCAATTCCGCTTATCGGATCAACAATCACCAACTATTTAACTCGATTCGACTTCTCGAATCCTTAAGGCTTGTATTTGACCCCAATTGACTTCTCGGATCAACAAGTCTTCCATTTGACCTAATTCAGCTTCTCTAATCAACAAGTATCCATAACTTGATCCGTCTGTTTTATCAAGTCACCAAGTACGCACAATGGGACCCAATTCCGCTTCTCGGATCAACAACCACCAACTATTTGACTCGATTCGACTTCTCGGATCATTAAGGCTTGTATTTGACCCACATTGACTTCTCGGATCAACAAGTCTTCCATTTGACCTAATTCAGCTTCTCTAATCAACAAGTATCCATAACTTGATCCGTCTGTTTTATCAAGTCACCAAGTACGCACAATGGGACCCAATTCCGCTTCTCGGATCAACAACCACCAACTATTTGACTCGATTCGACTTCTCGAATCATTAAGGCTTGTATTTGACCCACATTGACTTCTCGGATCAACAAGTCTTCCATTTGAACTAATTCGGCTTCTCTAATCAACAAGTATTCATAACTTGATCCGTTTGTTTTATCAAGTCACCAAGTACACACAATGGGACCCAATTTCGCTTATCGGATCAACAACCACCAACTATTTGACTCGATTCGACTTCTCGAATCATTAAGGCTTGTATTTGACCCCAATTGACTTCTCGGATCAACAAGTCTTCCATTTGACCTAATTCGGCTTCTCAAATCAACAAGTATCCATAACTTGATCCGTTTGTTTTATCAAGTCACCAAGTACGCACAATGGGACCCAATTCCGCTTCTCGGATCAACAACCACCAACTATTTGACTCGATTCGACTTCTCGGATCATTAAGGCTTGTATTTGACCCACATTGACTTCTCGGATCAACAAGTCTTCCATTTGAACTAATTCGGCTTCTCTAATCAACAAGTATCCATTACTTGATCCGTTTGTTTTATCAAGTCACCAAGTACGCACAATGGGACCCAATTCCGCTTATCGGATCAACAACCACCAACTATTTGACTCGATTCGACTTCTCGAATCATTAAGGCTTGTATTTGACCCCAATTCACTTCTCGGATCAACAAGTCTTCCATTTGACCTAATTCAGCTTCTCTAATCAAAAAGTATCCATAACTTGATCCGTTTGTTTTATCAAGTCACCAAGTACGCATAATGGGACCCAATTCCGCTTCTCGGATCAACAACGACCAACTATTTGACTCGATTCGACTTCTCGGATCATTAAGGCTTGTATTTGACCCACATTGACTTCTCGGATCAACAAGTCTTCCATTTGAACTAATTCGGCTTCTCTAATCAACAAGTATCCATAACTTGATCCGTTTGTTTTATCAAGTCACCAAGTACACACAATGGGACCCAATTCCGCTTATCGGATCAACAAGCACCAACTATTTGACTCGATTCGACTTCTCGAATCATTAAGGCTTGTATTTGACCCCAATTGACTTCTCGGATCAACAAGTCTTCCATTTGACCTAATTCAGCTTCTCTAATCAACAAGTATCCATAACTTGATCCGTCTGTTTTATCAAGTCACCAAGTACGCACAATGGGACCCAATTCCGCTTCTCGGATCAACAACCACCAACTATTTGACTCGATTCGACTTCTCGAATCATTAAGGCTTGTATTTGACCCACATTGACTTCTCGGATCAACAAGTCTTCCATTTGAACTAATTCGGCTTCTCTAATCAACAAGTATTCATAACTTGATCCGTTTGTTTTATCAAGTCACCAAGTACACACAATGGGACCCAATTTCGCTTATCGGATCAACAACCACCAACTATTTGACTCGATTCGACTTCTCGAATCATTAAGGCTTGTATTTGACCCCAATTGACTTCTCGGATCAACAAGTCTTCCATTTGAACTAATTCGGCTTCTCTAATCAACAAGTATTCATAACTTGATCCGCTTGTTTTATCAACTCACCAAGTACGCACAATGAGACCCAATTCCGCTTCTCGGATCAACAACCACCAACTATTTGACTCGATTCGACTTCTCGAATCATTAAGGCTTGTATTTGACCCACATTGACTTCTCGGATCAACAAGTCTTCCATTTGAACTAATTCGGCTTCTCTAATCAACAAGTATTCATAACTTGATCCGTTTGTTTTATCAAGTCACCAAGTACACACAATGGGACCCAATTCCGCTTATCGGATCAACAACCACCAACTATTTGACTCGATTCGACTTCTCGAATCATTAAGGCTTGTATTTGACCCCAATTGACTTCTCGGATCAACAAGTCTTCCATTTGACCTAATTCGGCTTCTCAAATCAACAAGTATCCATAACTTGATCCGTTTGTTTTATCAAGTCACCAAGTACGCACAATGGGACCCAATTCCGCTTCTCGGATCAACAACCACCAACTATTTGACTCGATTCGACTTCTCGGATCATTAAGGCTTGTATTTGACCCACATTGACTTCTCGGATCAACAAGTCTTCCATTTGAACTAATTCGGCTTCTCTAATCAACAAGTATCCATAACTTGATCCGTTTGTTTTATCAAGTCACCAAGTACACACAATGGGACCCAATTCCGCTTATCGGATCAACAATCACCAACTATTTAACTCGATTCGACTTCTCGAATCCTTAAGGCTTGTATTTGACCCCAATTGACTTCTCGGATCAACAAGTCTTCCATTTGACCTAATTCAGCTTCTCTAATCAACAAGTATCCATAACTTGATCCGTCTGTTTTATCAAGTCACCAAGTACGCACAATGGGACCCAATTCCGCTTCTCGGATCAACAACCACCAACTATTTGACTCGATTCGACTTCTCGGATCATTAAGGCTTGTATTTGACCCACATTGACTTCTCGGATCAACAAGTCTTCCATTTGAACTAATTCGGCTTCTCTAATCAACAAGTATCCATAACTTGATCCGTTTGTTTTATCAAGTCACCAAGTACGCACAATGGGACCCAATTCCGCTTATCGGATCAACAACCACCAACTATTTGACTCGATTCGACTTCTCGAATCATTAAGGCTTGTATTTGATCCCAATTCACTTCTCGGATCAACAAGTCTTCCATTTGACCTAATTCAGCTTCTCTAATCAACAAGTATCCATAACTTGATCCGTTTGATTTATCAAGTCACCAAGTACGCACAATGGGACCCAATTCCGCTTCTCGGATCAACAACCACCAACTATTTGACTCGATTCGACTTCTCGGATCATTAAGGCTTGTATTTGACCCACATTGACTTCTCGGATCAACAAGTCTTCCATTTGAACTAATTCGGCTTCTCTAATCAACAAGTATCCATAACTTGATCCGTCTGTTTTATCAAGTCACCAAGTACGCACAATGGGACCCAATTCCGCTTCTCGGATCAACAACCACCAACTATTTGACTCGATTCGACTTCTCGAATCATTAAGGCTTGTATTTGACCCACATTGACTTCTCGGATCAACAAGTCTTCCATTTGAACTAATTCGGCTTCTCTAATCAACAAGTATTCATAACTTGATCCGTTTGTTTTATCAAGTCACCAAGTACACACAATGGGACCCAATTCCGCTTATCGGATCAACAACCACCAACTATTTGACTAGATTCGACTTCTCGAATCATTAAGGCTTGTATTTGACCCACATTGACTTCTCGGATCAACAAGTCTTCCATTTGAACTAATTCGGCTTCTCTAATCAACATGTATCCATAACTTGATCCGTTTGTTTTATCAAGTCACCAAGTACGCACAATGGGACCCAATTCCGCTTCTCGGATCAACAACCACCAACAATTTGACTCGATTCGACTTCTCGGATCATTAAGGCTTGTATTTGACCCACATTGACTTCTCGGATCAACAAGTCTTCCATTTGAACTAATTCGGCTTCTCTAATCAACAAGTATCCATAACTTGATCCGTCTGTTTTATCAAGTCACCAAGTACGCACAATGGGACCCAATTCCGCTTCTCGGATCAACAACCACCAACTATTTGACTCGATTCGACTTCTCGAATCATTAAGGCTTGTATTTGACCCACATTGACTTCTCGGATCAACAAGTCTTCCATTTGAACTAATTCGGCTTCTCTAATCAACAAGTATTCATAACTTGATCCGTTTCTTTTATCAAGTCACCAAGTACACACAATGGGACCCAATTCCGCTTATCGGATCAACAACCACCAACTATTTGACTCGATTCGACTTCTCGAATCATTAAGGCTTGTATTTGACCCCAATTGACTTCTCGGATCAACAAGTCTTCCATTTGAACTAATTCGGCTTCTCTAATCAACAAGTATTCATAACTTGATCCGTTTGTTTTATCAAGTCACCAAGTACGCACAATGGGACCCAATTCCGCTTCTCGGATCAACAACCACCAACTATTTGACTAGATTCGACTTCTCGAATCATTAAGGCTTGTATTTGACCTACATTGACTTCTCGGATCAACAAGTCTTCCATTTGAACTAATTCGGCTTCTCTAATCAACATGTATCCATAACTTGATCCGTTTGTTTTATCAAGTCACCAAGTACGCACAATGGGACCCAATTCCGCTTCTCGGATCAACAACCACCAACAATTTGACTCGATTCGACTTCTCGGATCTGTTTTATCAAGTCACCAAGTACGCACAATGGGACCCAATTCCGCTTCTCGGATCAACAACCACCAACTATTTGACTCGATTCGACTTCTCGGATCATTAAGGCTTGTATTTGAAGCCAATTGACTTCTCGGATCAACAAGTCTTTCAATTGACCCAATTCGGCTTCTCGGATCAACAAGTATCTATAACTTGATCCGCTTGTTTTACCATGTCACCAAGTACGCACAATGTGACCTAATTCGGCTTCTCGGATCAACAAGCACCAACTATTTAACTCGATTCGATTCCACGAATCATTAAGGCTTGTATTTGACCACAATTGAATTCTCGAATCAACAGGTATTCCATTTGACCCAATTCGGCTTCTCGGATCAACAAGTATCCATAACTTGATCCATTTGTTTTACCAAGTCACCATGTACGCATAATGTGACCCAATTCGGATTCTCGGATCAACAAGCACCAACTATTTGACTCTGTTCGACTTCACGAATCATAAAGGCTTGTATTTGAAGCCAATTGACTTCTCGGATCAACAAGTCTTTCAATTGACCCAATTCGACTTCTCGGATCAACAAGTATCCATAACTTGATCCGTTTGTTTTACCAAGTCGACAAGTACGCACAATGTGACCCAATTCGCCTTCTCGAATCAACAAGCACCAACTATTTGATTCCGTTCGACTTCACGAATCATTATGGTTTGTATTTGAACCCAATTGACTTCTCCGTTTAACAAGTCTTTCAATTGACCCAATTCGGCTTCTCGGATCAACAAGTATCCATAACCTGATCCGTTTATTTTACCAAGTCACCAAGTACGTACAATGTGACCCAATTCGCCTTCCCGGATCAACAAGCACCAACTATTTGACTCCGTTCGACTTCACGAATCGTTAAGGTTTATATTTGAACCCAATTGACTTCTCGGATCAACAAGTCTTTCAATTAACCCAATTCGGCTTCTCGGATCAACAAGTATCCATAACTTGATCCGTTTGTTTTACCAAGTCACCAAGTACGCACAATGTGACCTAATTCGGCTTCTCGGATCAACAAGCACCAACTATTTGACTCGATTCGATTCCACGAATCATTAAGGCTTGTATTTGACCACAATTGACTTCTCGAATCAACAAGTCTTCCATTTGACCCAATTCGGCTTCTCGAATCAACAAGTATCCATAACTTGATCCATTTGTTTTACCAAGTCACCAAGTACGCACAATGTGATCAAATTCGGCTTCTCGGATCAACAAGCGCCAACTATTTGATTCCGTTTGACTTCACGAATCATTAAGGCTTGTATTTGAACCCAATTGACTTCTCGGAACAACAAGTCTTTCAATTGACCTAATTCGGCTTCTCGGATCAACAAGTATCCATAACCTGATCCGTTTATTTTACCAAGTCACCAAGTACGCATAATGTGACCCAATTCGGATTCTCGGATCAACAAGCACCAACTATTTGACTCTGTTCGACTTCACGAATCATAAAGGCTTGTATTTGAAGCCAATTGACTTCTCGGATCAACAAGTCTTTCAATTGACCCAATTCGGCTTCTCGGATCAACAAGTATCTATAACTTGATCCGCTTGTTTTACCATGTCACCAAGTACGCACAATGTGACCTAATTCGGCTTCTCGGATCAACAAGCACCAACTATTTAACTCGATTCGATTCCACGAATCATTAAGGCTTGTATTTGACCACAATTGAATTCTCGAATCAACAGGTATTCCATTTGACCCAATTCGGCTTCTCGGATCAACAAGTATCCATAACTTGATCCATTTGTTTTACCAAGTCACCATGTACGCATAATGTGACCCAATTCGGATTCTCGGATCAACAAGCACCAACTATTTGACTCTGTTCGACTTCACGAATCATAAAGGCTTGTATTTGAAGCCAATTGACTTCTCGGATCAACAAGTCTTTCAATTGACCCAATTCGACTTCTCGGATCAACAAGTATCCATAACTTGATCCGTTTGTTTTACCAAGTCGACAAGTACGCACAATGTGACCCAATTCGCCTTCTCGAATCAACAAGCACCAACTATTTGATTCCGTTCGACTTCACGAATCATTATGGTTTGTATTTGAACCCAATTGACTTCTCCGTTTAACAAGTCTTTCAATTGACCCAATTCGGCTTCTCGGATCAACAAGTATCCATAACCTGATCCGTTTATTTTACCAAGTCACCAAGTACGTACAATGTGACCCAATTCGCCTTCCCGGATCAACAAGCACCAGCTATTTGACTCCGTTCGAGTTCACGAATCGTTAAGGTTTATATTTGAACCCAATTGACTTCTCGGATCAACAAGTCTTTCAATTAACCCAATTCGGCTTCTCGGATCAACAAGTATCCATAACTTGATCCGTTTGTTTTACCAAGTCACCAAGTACGCACAATGTGACCTAATTCGGCTTCTCGGATCAACAAGCACCAACTATTTGACTCGATTCAATTCCACGAATCATTAAGGCTTGTATTTTGACCACAATTGACTTCTCGAATCAACAAGTCTTCCATTTGACCCAATTCGGCTTCTCGGATCAACAAGTATCCATAACTTGATCCATTTGTTTTACCAAGTCACCAAGTACGCACAATGTGATCAAATTCGGCTTCTCGGATCAACAAGCGCCAACTATTTGATTCCGTTCGACTTCACGAATCATTAAGGCTTGTATTTGAACCCAATTGACTTCTCGGAACAACAAGTCTTTCAATTGACCTAATTCGGCTTCTCGGATCAACAAGTATCCATAACCTGATCCGTTTATTTTACCAAGTCACCAAGTACGCATAATGTGACCCAATTCGGATTCTCGGATCAACAAGCACCAACTATTTGACTCTGTTCGACTTCACGAATCATAAAGGCTTGTATTTGAAGCCAATTGACTTCTCGGATCAACAAGTCTTTCAATTGACCCAATTCGGCTTCTCGGATCAACAAGTATCCATAACTTGATCCGCTTGTTTTACCAAGTCACCAAGTACGCACAATGTGACCTAATTCGGCTTCTCGGATCATCAAGCACCAACTATTTAACTCGATTCGATTCCACGAATTATTAAGGCTTGTATTTGACCACAATTGACTTCTCGAATCAACAGGTATTCCATTTGACCCAATTCAGCTTCTCGGATCAACAAGTATCCATAACTTGATCCATTTGTTTTACCAAGTCACCAAGTACGCATAATGTGACCCAATTCGGATTCTCGGATCAACAAGCACCAACTATTTGACTCTGTTCGACTTCACGAATCATAAAGGCTTGTATTTGAAGCCAATTGACTTCTCGGATCAACAAGTCTTTCAATTGACCCAATTCGTCTTCTCGGATCAACAAGTATCCATAACTTGATCCGCTTGTTTTACCAAGTCACCAAGTACGCACAATGTGACCTAATTCGGCTTCTCGGATCAACAAGCACCAACTATTTGACTCGATTCGATTCCACGAATTATTAAGGCTTGTATTTGACCACAATTGACTTCTCGAATCAACAGGTATTCCATTTGACCCAATTCGGCTTCTCGGATCAACAAGTATCCATAACTTGATCCATTTGTTTTACCAAGTCACCAAGTAAGCACAATGTGACCTAATTCGAATTCTTGGATCAACAAGCGCTAACTATTTGACTTTGTTCGACTTCACGAATCATAAAGGCTTGTATTTGAAGCCAATTGACTTCTCGGATCAACAAGTCTTTCAATTGACCCAATTCGACTTCTCGGATCAACAAGTATCCCTAACTTGATCCGTTTGTTTTACCAAGTCGACAAGTACGCACAATGTGACCCAATTCGCCTTCTCGAATCAACAAGCACCAACTATTTGATTCCGTTCGACTTCACGAATCATTATGGTTTGTATTTGAACCCAATTGACTTCTCCGTTTAACAAGTCTTTCAATTGACCCAATTCGGCTTCTCGGATCAACAAGTATCCATAACTTGATCCGTTTGTTTTACCAAGTCACCAAGTACGTACAATGTGACCCAATTCGCCTTCCCGGATCAACAAGCACCAAATATTTGACTCCGTTCGACTTCACGAATCGTTAAGGTTTGTATTTGAACCCAATTGACTTCTCGGATCAACAAGTCTTTCAATTAACCCAATTCGGCTTCTCGGATCAACAAGTATCCATAACCTGATCCGTTTATTTTACCAAGTCACCAAGTACGCATAATGTGACCCAATTCGGATTCTCGGATCAACAAGCACCAACTATTTGACTCTGTTCGACTTCACGAATCATAAAGGCTTGTATTTGAAGCCAATTGACTTCTCGGATCAACAAGTCTTTCAATTGACCCAATTCGGCTTCTCGGATCAACAAGTATCCATAACTTGATCCGCTTGTTTTACCAAGTCACCAAGTACGCACAATGTGACCTAATTCGGCTTCTCGGATCAACAAGCACCAACTATTTAACTCGATTCGATTCCACGAATCATTAAGGCTTGTATTTGACCACAATTGAATTCTCGAATCAACAGGTATTCCATTTGACCCAATTCGGCTTCTCGGATCAACAAGTATCCATAACTTGATCCATTTGTTTTGCCAAGTCACCATGTACGCATAATGTGACCCAATTCGGATTCTCGGATCAACAAGCACCAACTATTTGACTCTGTTCGACTTCACGAATCATAAAGGCTTGTATTTGAAGCCAATTGACTTCTCGGATCAACAAGTCTTTCAATTGACCCAATTCGGCTTTTCGGATCAACAAGTATCCATAACTTGATCCGCTTGTTTTACCAAGTCACCAAGTACGCACAATGTGACCTAATTCGGCTTCTCGGATCAACAAGCACCAACTATTTGACTCGATTCGATTCCACGAATTATTAAGGCTTGTATTTGACCACAATTGACTTCTCGAATCAACAGGTATTCCATTTGACCCAATTCGGCTTCTCGGGTCAACAAGTATCCATAACTTGATCCATTTGTTTTACCAAGTCACCAAGTAAGCACAATGTGACCCAATTCGAATTCTTGGATCAACAAGCGCCAACTATTTGACTTTGTTCGACTTCACGAATCATAAAGGCTTGTATTTGAAGCAAATTGACTTCTCGGATCAACAAGTCTTTCAATTGACCCAATTCGACTTCTCGGATCAACAAGTATCCATAACTTGATCCGTTTGTTTTACCAAGTCGACAAGTACGCACAATGTGACCCAATTCGCCTTCTCGAATCAACAAGCACCAACTATTTGATTCCGTTCGACTTCATGAATCATTATGGTTTGTATTTGAACCCAATTGACTTCTCCGTTAAACAAGTCTTTCAATTGACCCAATTCGGCTTCTCGGATCAACAAGTATCCATAACCTGATCCGTTTGTTTTACCAAGTCACCAAGTACGTACAATGTGACCCAATTCGCCTTCCCGGATCAACAAGCACCAACTATTTGACTCCGTTCGACTTCACGAATCGTTAAGGTTTGTATTTGAACCTAATTGACTTCTCGGATCAACAAGTCTTTCAATTAACCCGATTCGGCTTCTCGGATCAACAAGTATCCATAACTTGATCCGTTTGTTTTACCAAGTCTCCAAGTACGCACAATGTGACCTAATTCGGCTTCTCGGATCAACAGGCACCAACTATTTGACTCGATTCGATTCTACGAATCATTAAGGATTGTATTTGACCACAATTGACTTCTCGAATCAACAAGTCTTCCATTTGACCCAATTCGGCTTCTCGGATCAACAAGTATCCATAACTTGATCCATTTGTTTTACCAAGTCACCAAGTACGCACAATGTGATCAAATTCGGCTTCTCGGATCAACAAGCACCAACTATTTGATTCCGTTCGACTTCACGAATCATTAATGCTTGTATTTGAACCCAATTGACTTCTCGGATCAACAAGTCTTTCAATTGACCTAATTCGACTTCTCGGATCAACAAGTATCCATAACCTGATCCGTTTATTTTACCAAGTTACCAAGTACGCATAATGTGACCCAATTCGGATTCTCGGATCAACAAGCACCAACTATTTGACTCTGTTCGACTTCACGAATCATAAAGGCTTGTATTTGAAGCCAATTGACTTCTCGGATCAACAAGTCTTTCAATTGACCCAATTCGGCTTCTCGGATCAACAAGTATCCATAACTTGATCCGCTTGTTTTACCAAGCCACCAAGTACGCACAATGTGACCTAATTCGGCTTCTCGGATCAACAAGCACCAACTATTTAACTCGATTTGATTCCACAAATCATTAAGGCTTATATTTGACCACAATTGACTTCTCGAATCAACAGGTATTCCATTTGACCCAATTCGGCTTCTCGGACCAACAAGAATCCATAACTTGATCCATTTGTTTTACCAAGTCACCAAGTACGCATAATGTGACCCAATTCGGATTCTCGGATCAACAAGCACCAACTATTTGACTCTGTTCGACTTCACGAATCATAAAGGCTTGTATTTGAAGCCAAATGACTTCTCGGATCAACAAGTCTTTCAACTGACCCAATTCGGCTTCTCGGATCAACAAGTATCCATAACTTGATCCGCTTGTTTTACCAAGTCACCAAGTACGCACAATGTGACCTAATTCGGCTTCTCGGATCAACAAGCACCAACTATTTAACTCGATTCGATTCCACGAATCATTAAGGCTTGTATTTGACCACAATTGACTTCTCGAATCAACAGGTATTCCATTTGACCCAATTCGGCTTCTCGGATCAACAAGTATCCATAACTTGATCCATTTGTTTTACCAAGTCACCAAGTACGCATAATGTGACCCAATTCGGATTCTCGGATCAACAAGCACCAACTATTTGACTCTGTTCGACTTCACGAATCATAAAGGCTTGTATTTGAAGCCAATTGACTTCTCGGATCAACAAGTCTTTCAATTGACCCAATTCGGCTTCTCGGATCAACAAGTATCCATAACTTGATCCGCTTGTTTTACCAAGTCACCAAGTACGCACAATGTGACCTAATTCGGCTTCTCGGATCAACAAGCACCAACTATTTGACTCGATTCGATTCCACGAATTATTAAGGCTTGTATTTGGCCACAATTGACTTCTCGAATCAACAAGTATTCCATTTGACCCAATTCGGCTTCTTGGATCAACAAGTATCCATAACTTGATCCATTTGTTTTACCAAGTCACCAAGTAAGCACAATGTGACCCAATTCGAATTCTTGGATCAACAAGCGCCAACTATTTGACTTTGATCGACTTCAAGAATCATAAAGGCTTGTATTTGAAGCCAATTGACTTCTCGGATCAACAAGTCTTTCAATTGACCCAATTCGACTTCTCGGATCAACAAGTATCCATAACTTGATCCGTTTGTTTTACCAAGTCGACAAGTACAATGTGACCCAATTCGCCTTCTCGAATCAACAAGCACCAACTATTTGATTCCGTTCGACTTCACGAATCATTATGGTTTGTGTTTGAACCCAATTGACTTCTCCGTTTAACAAGTCTTTCAATTGACCCAATTCGTCTTCTCGGATCAACAAGTATCCATAACCTGGTCCGTTTATTTTACCAAGTCACCAAGTACGTACAATGTGACCCAATTCGCCTTCCCAGATCAACAAGCACCAACTATTTGACTCCGTTCGACTTCACGAATCGTTAAGGTTTGTATTTGAACCCAATTGACTTCTCGGATCAACAAGTCTTTCAATTAACCCAATTCGGCTTCTCGGATCAACAAGTATCCATAACTTGATCCGTTTGTTTTACCAAGTCACCAAGTACGCACAATGTGACCTAATTCGGCTTCTCGGATCAACAAGCACCAACTATTTGACTCGATTCGATTCCACGAATCATTAAGGCTTGTATTGGACCACAATTGACTTCTCGAATCAACAAGTCTTCCATTTGACCCAATTCGGCTTCTCGGATCAACAAGTATCCATAACTTGATCCATTTGTTTTACCAAGTCACCAAGTACGCACAATGTGATCAAATTCGGCTTCTCGGATCAACAAGCACCAACTATTTGACTCTGTTCGACTTCACGAATCATAAAGGCTTGTATTTGAAGCCAATTGACTTCTCGGATCAACAAGTCTTTCAATTGACCTAATTCGGCTTCTCGGATCAACAAGTATCCATAACCTGATCCGTTTATTTTACCAAGTCACCAAGTACGCATAATGTGACCCAATTCGGATTCTCGGATCAACAAGCACCAACTATTTGACTCTGTTCGACTTCACGAATCATAAAGGCTTGTATTTGAAGTCAATTGACTTCTCGGATCAACAAGTCTTTCAATTGACCCAATTCGGCTTCTCGGATCAACAAGTATCCATAACTTGATCCGCTTGTTTTACCAAGTCACCAAGTACGCACAATGTGACCTAATTCGGCTTCTCAGATCAACAAGCACCAACTATTTAACTCGATTCGATTCCACGAATCATTAAGGCTTGTATTTGACTACAATTGACTTCTCGAATCAACAGGTATTCCATTTGACCCAATTCGGCTTCTCGGATCAACAAGTATCCATAACTTGATCCATTTGTTTTACCAAGTCACCAAGTACGCATAATGTGACCCAATTCGGATTCTCGGATCAACAAGCACCAACTATTTGACTCTGTTCGACTTCACGAATCATAAAGGCTTGTATTTGAAGCCAGTTGACTTCTCGGATCAACAAGTCTTTCAATTGACCCAATTCGGCTTCTCGGATCAACAAGTATCCATAACTTGATCCGCTTGTTTTACCAAGTCACCAAGTACGCACAATGTGACCTAATTCGGCTTCTCGGATCAACAAGCACCAACTATTTAACTCGATTCGATTCCACGAATCATTAAGGCTTGTATTTGACCACAATTGACTTCTCGAATCAACAGGTATTCCATTTGACCCAATTCGGCTTCTCGGATCAATAAGTATCCATAACTTGATCCATTTGTTTTACCAAGTCACCAAGTACGCACAATGTGACCCAATTCGAATTCTCGGATCAACAAGCGCCAACTATTTGACTTTGTTCGACTTCACGAATCAGAAAGGCTTGTATTTGAACGCAATTGACTTCTCGGATCAATAAGTCTTTCAATTGACCCAATTCGACTTCTCGGATCAACAAGTATCCATAACTTGATCCATTTGTTTTACCAAGTCACCAAGTACGCACAATGTGATCCAATTCGGCTTCTCGGATCAACAAGCACCAACTATTTGACTCCGTTCGACTTCCCGAATCATTAAGGCTTGTATTTGAACGCAATTGACTTCTCGGATCAACAAGTCTTTCAATTTACCCAATTCGGCTTCTCGGATCAACAAGTATCCATAACTTGATCCGTTTGTTTTACGAAGTCACCAAGTACGCACAATGTGACCCAATTCGCCTTCCTGCATCAACAAGTACCAACGATTTGACTCCGTTCGACTTCACGACTCATTAAGGCTTGTATTTGAACCCAATTGACTTCGCGGATCAACAAGTCTTTTAATTGACCCGATTCGGCTTCTCGGATCTACAAGTATCCATAACTTGATCCGTTTGTTTTACCAAGTCACCAAGTACGCACATTGTGATCCAATTCGGCTTCTCGGATCAACAAGCACCAACTATTTGACTCCGTTCGACTTCCCAAATCATTAAGGCTTGTATTTGAACCCAATTGACTTCTCGGATCAACAAGTCTTTAAATTTACTCAATTCGGCTTCTCAGATCAACAAGTATCCATAACTTGATCCGTTTGTTTTACGAAGTCACCAAGTACGCACAATGTGACCCAATTCGCCTTCCTGGATCAACAAGTACCAACGATTTGACTCCGTTCGAGTTCACGACTCATTAAGGCTTGTATTTGAACCCAATTGACTTCGCGGATCAACAAGTCTTTCAATTGACCCGATTCGGCTTCTCGGATCTACAAGTATCCATAACTTGATCCGTTTGTTTTACCAAGTCACCAGGTACGCACATTGTGACCCAATTCGGCTTCTCGGATCAACAAGCACCAATTATTTGACTCTGTTCGACTTCACGAATCATTAAGGCTTGTATTTGAACCCAATTGACTTCTCGGATCAACAAGTCTTTCAATTGACCCAATTCGGCTTCTCGGATCAACAAGTATCCATAACTTGATCCGTTTGTTTTACCAAGTCACCAAGTACGCACAATGTGACCTAATTCGGCTTCTCGGATCAACAAGCGCCAACTATTTGACTCTGTTCGACTTCACGAATCATAAAGGCTTGTATTTGAAGCCAATTGACTTCTCGGATCAATAAGTCTTTCAATTGACCCAATTCGACTTCTCGGATCAACAAGTATCCATAACTTGATCCATTTGTTTTACCAAGTCACCAAGTACGCACAATGTGACCCAATTCAGCTTCTCGGATCAACAAGCACCAACTATTTGATTCCGTTCGACTTCACAAATCATTAAGGCTTGTATTTGAACCCAATTGACTTCTCGTATCAACAAGTCTTTCAATTGACCCAATTCGGCTTCTCGGATCAACAAGTATCCATAACTTGATCCGTTTGTTTTACCAAGTCACCAAGTACGCATAATGTGACCCAATTCGGATTCACGGATTAACAAGCACCAACTATTTGACTATGTTCGACTTCACGAATCATAAAGGCTTGTATTTGAAGCCAATTGACTTCTCGGATCAACAAGTCTTTGAATTGACCCAATTCGGCTTCTCGGATCAACAAGTATCCATAACATGATCCATTTGTTTTACCAAGTCACCAAGTACGCACAATGTGATCCAATTCGACTTCTCGGATCAACAAGCACCAACTATTTGACTCCGTTCGACTTCCCGAATCATTAAGGCTTGTATTTGAACCCAATTGACTTCTCGGATCAACAAGTCTTTCAATTTACCCAATTCGGCTTCTCGGATCAACAAGTATCCATAACTTGATCCGTTTGTTTTACGAAGTCACCAAGTACGCACAATGTGACCCAATTCGCCTTCCTGGATCAACAAGTACCAACGATTTGACTCCGTTCGACTTCACGACTCATTAAGGCTTGTATTTGAACCCAATTGACTTCGCGGATCAACAAGTCTTTCAATTGACCCGATTCGGCTTCTCGGATGTACAAGTATCCATAACTTGATCCGTTTGTTTTACCAAGTTACCAAGTACGCACATTGTGATCCAATTCGGCTTCTCGGATCAACAAGCACCAACTATTTGACTCCGTTCGACTTCCCGAATCATTAAGGCTTGTATTTGAACCCAATTGACTTCTCGGATCAACAAGTCTTTCAATTTACTCAATTCGGCTTCTCGGATCAACAAGTATCCATAACTTGATCCGTTTGTTTTACGAAGTCACCAAGTACGCACAATGTGACCCAATTCGCCTTCCTGGATCAACAAGTACCAACGATTTGACTCCGTTCGACTTCACGACTCATTAAGGCTTGTATTTGAACCCAATTGACTTCGCGGATCAACAAGTCTTTCAATTGACCCGATTCGGCTTCTCGGATCTACAAGTATCCATAACTTGATCCGTTTGTTTTACCAAGTCACCAGGTACGCACAATGTGACCTAATTCGGCTTCTCGGATCAACAAGCGCCAACTATTTGACTCTGTTCGACTTCACGAATCATAAAGGCTTGTATTTGAAGCCAATTGACTTCTCGGATCAAATAGTCTTTCAATTGACCCAATTCGGCTTCTCGGATCTACAAGTATGCATAACTTGATCCGTTTGTTTTACCAAGCCACCAAGTACGCATGGCTTCTCGGATCTACAAGCACAAATTATTTGACTCCGTTCAACTTCACGAATCATTAAGGCTTGTATTTGAACCCAATTGACTTCTCGGATCAACAAGTCATTCTGTTGACCCAATTCGACTTCTCGAATCAATAAGTATCCATAGCTTGATCCGTTTATTTTACCAAGTCGCCAAGTACGCACAATGTGACCCAATTCACCTTCTCGAATCAACAAGCACGAACTATTTGACTCTGTTCGACTTCACGAATCATTATGGTTTATATTTGAACCCAATTGACTTCTCGGATTAACAAGTGTTTCAATTGACCCAATTCGGCTTCTCGGATCAACAAGTATCCATAACCTGATCCGTTTGTTTTACCAAGTCACCAAGTACGTACAATGTGACCCAATTCACCTTCCCGGATCAACAAGGACCAACTATTTGACTCCGTTCGACTTCACGAATCATTAAGGTTTGTATTTGAACCCAATTGACTTCTCGGATCAACGAGTCTTGCAATTGATCCAATTCGGCTTCTCGGATTAACAAGTATGCATAACTTGATCCGTTTGTTTTACCAAGTCACCAAGTACGCACAATGTGACCTAATTCGGCTTCTCAGATCAATAAGCACCAACTATTTCACTCGATTCGATTCCACGAATCATGAAGGCTTGTATTTGACCACAATTGACTTCTCGAATCAACAGGTATTCCATTTGACCCAATTCGGCTTCTCGGATCAACAAGTATCCATTACTTGATCCATTTATTTTACCAAGTCACCGAGCACGCACAATGTGACCCAATTCGCATTCTCGGATCAACAAGCGCCAACTATTTGACTTTGTTCGACTTCACGAATCATAAAGGCTTGTATTTGAAGCCAATTGACTTCTCGGATCAACAAGTCTTTCAATTGACCCAATTCGACTTCTCGGATCAACAAGTATCCATAACTTGATCCGTTTGTTTTACCAAGTTGCCAAGTACGCACAATGTGGCCCAATTCGCCTTCACCGAATTAACAAGCAACAACTATTTGATTTCGTTCGACTTCACGAATCATTATGGTTTTTATTTGAAACCAATTGACTTCTCCGATTAACAAGTCTTTCTATTGACCCAATTCGACTTCTCGGATCAACAAGTATCCATAACCTGATCCGTTTGTTTTACCAAGTCACCAAGTACGTACAATGTGGCCCAATTCGCCTTCCCGGATCAACAAGCACCAACTATTTGACTCCGTTCGAATTCACGAATCATTAAGGTTTGTATTTGAACCCAATTGACTTCTCAGATCAACAAGTCTTTCAATTGACCCAATTCGTCTTCTCGGATCAATAAGTATCCATAACTTGATCCGTTTGTTTTACCAAGTCACCAAGTACGCACAATGTGACGTATTCGGCTTCTCGGATCAACAAGCACCAACTATTTGCCTCGATTTGATTCCACGAATCATTAAGGCTTGTATTTGACCACAATTGACTTCTCGAATCAACAAGTCTTCCATTTGACCCAATTCGGCTTCTCGGATCAACAAGCACCAACTATTTGATTCCGTTCGACTTCACAAATCATTAAGGCTTGTATTTGAACCCAATTGACTTCTCGGATCAACAAGTCTTTCAATTGACCCAATTCCGCTTCTCGGATCATCAAGTATCCATAACCTGATCCGTTTGTTTTACCAAGTCACCAAGTATGCATAATGTGACCCAATTCGGATTCTCGAATCAACAAGCACCAACTATTGGGACTTTGTTCGACTTCACGAATCATAATGGCTTGTATTTGAAGCCAATTGACTTCTCGGATCAACAAGTCTTTCAATTGACCCAATTCGACTTCTCGGATCAACAAGTATCCATAACTTGATCCGCTTATTTTACCAAGTCACTAAGTACGCACAATGTGACCTAATTCGGCTTCTCGGATCAACAAGCACCAACTATTTGACTCGATTCGATTCCACGAATCATTAAGGCTTGTATTTGACCACAATTGACTTCTCGAATCAACAAGTCTTCCATTTGACCCAATTCGGCTTCTCGAATCAACAAGTATCCATAACTTGATCCGTTTGTTTTACCAAGTTGCCAAATACGCACAATGTGACCCAATTCGCCTTCTCGAATCAACAAGCACCAACTATTTGACTCTGTTCGACTTCACGCATCATTAAGGCTTGTATTTGAAGCCAATTGACTTCTCGGATCAACAAGTCTTTCAATTGACCCAATGCGGCTTCTCGGATCAACAAGTATCCATAACTTGATCCGTTTGTTTTACCAAGTTACCAAGTACGCACAATGTGACCTAATTCGGCTTCTCGGATCAACAAGCACCAACTATTTGACTCAATTCGATTCCACGAATCACTATGGTTTGTATATGAACCCAATTGACTTCTTGGATTAAGAAGTCATTCAATTGACCCAATTCGGCTTCTCGGATCAACAAGTATCCATAACGTGATCCGTTTGTTTTACCAAGTCACCAAGTACATACAATGTGACCCAATTCGCCTTCCCGAATCAACAAGCACCAACTATTTGACTCCGTTCGACTTCACGAATCATTAAGGTTTGTATTTGAACCCAATTGACTTCTCGGATCAACAAGTCTTTCAATTGACCCAATTCGGCTTCTCGGATCAACAAGTATCCATAACTTGATCCGTTTGTTTTACCAAGTCACCAAGTACGCACATGTGACCTAATTCGGCTTCTCGGATCAACAAGCACCAACTATTTCACTCGATTCGA
Source organism: Ajuga chamaepitys (assembly GCA_958295605.1). Taxonomy (NCBI): domain Eukaryota; kingdom Viridiplantae; phylum Streptophyta; class Magnoliopsida; order Lamiales; family Lamiaceae; genus Ajuga; species Ajuga chamaepitys. The sequence continues at coordinate 25,944,408 of OY282503.1, forward strand.
TTCCACGAATCATTAAGGCTTGTATTTGACCACAATTGACTTCTCGAATCAACCGGTATTCCATTTGACCCAATTCGGCTTCTCGGATCAACACGTGTCCATAACTTGATCCATTTGTTTTACCAAGTCACCGAGTACGCACAATGTGACCCAATTTGCATTCTCTGATCAACAAGCGCCAACTATTTGACTTTGTTCGACTTCACGAATCATAAAGGCTTGTATTTGAAGCCAAGTGACTTCTCGGATCAACAAGTCTTTCAATTGACCCAATTCGACTTCTCGAATCAACAAGTATCCATAACTTGATCCGTTTGTTTTACCAAGTTGCCAAGTACGCACAATGTGACCCAATTCGCCTTATCGAATCAACAAGCACCAACTATTTGATTTCGTTCGACTTCACGAATCATTATGGTTTGTATTTGAACCCAATTGACTTCTCCGATTAACAAGTCTTTCAATTGACCCAATTCGGCTTCTCGGATCAACAAGTATCCATAACCTGATCCGTTTGTTTTACCAAGTCACCAAGTACGTACAATGTGGCCCAATTCGCCTTCCCGGATCAACAAGCACCAACTATTTGACTCCGTTCGACTTCACGAATCATTAAGGTTTGTATTTGACCCCAATTGACTTCTCGGATCAACAAGTCATCCATTTGACCTAATTCAGCTTCTCTAATCAACAAGTATCCATAACTTGATCCGTTTGTTTTACCAAGTTACCAAGTACGCACAATGTGACCTAATTCGGTTTCTCGGATCAACAAGCACCAACTATTTGACTCGATTCGATTCCACGAATCATTAAGGCTTGTATTTGACCACAATTGACTTCTCGAATCAACAAGTCTTCCATTTGACCCAATTCGGCTTCTCGGATCAACAAGTATCCATAACTTGATCCATTTGTTTTACCAAGTCACCAAGTACGCACAATGTGACCCAATTCGCCTTCTCGGATCAACAAGCGCCAACTATTTGACTCTGTTCGACTTCACGAATCATAAAGGCTTGTATTTGAAGCCAATTGACTTCTCGGATCAACAAGTCTTTCAATTGACCCAATTCGGCTTCTCGGATCAACAAGTATCCATAACGTGATCCGTTTGTTTTACCAAGCCACCATGTACGCATGGCTTCTCGGATCAACAAGCACAAATTATTTGACTCCGTTCGACTTCACGAATCACTAAGGCTTGTATTTGAACCCAATTGACTTCTCGGATCAACAAGTCTTTCTGTTGACCCAATTTGACTTGTCGGATCAACAAGTATCCATAACTTGATCCGTTTATTTTACCAAGTCGCCAAGTACGCACAATGTGACCCAATTCACCTTCTCGAATCAACAAGCACCAACTATTTGACTCTGTTCGACTTCACGAATCATTATGGTTTATATTTGAACCCAATTGACTTCTCAGATTAACAAGTCTTTCAATTGACCCAATTCGGCTTCTCGAATCAACAAGTATCCATAACTTGATCCGTTTGTTTTACCAAGTCACCAAGTACGTACAATGTGACCCAATTCGCCTTCCCGGATCAACAAGGACCAACTATTTGACTCCGTTCGACTTCACGAATCATTAAGGTTTGTATTTGAACCCAATTGACTTCTCGGATCAACGAGTCTTTCAATTGATCCAATTCGGCTTCTCGGATCAACAAGTATCCATAACTTGATCCGTTTGTTTTACCAAGTCACCAAGCACAATGTGACCTAATTCGGCTTCTCGGATCAACAAGCACCAACTATTTCACTCGATTCGATTCCACGAATCATTAAGGCTTGTATTTGACCATAATTGACTTCTCGAATCAACAGGTATTCCATTTGACCCAATTCGCCTTCTCGGATCAACAAGTATCCATAACTTGATCCATTTGTTTTACCAAGTCACCGAGTACGCACAATGTGACCCAATTCGCATTCTCGGATCAACAAGCGCCAACTATTTAACTTTGTTCGACTTCACGAATCATAAAGGCTTGTATTTGAAGCCAATTGACTTCTCGGATCAACAAGTCTTTCAATTGACCCAATTCGACTTCTCGGATCAACAAGTATCCATAACTTGATCCGTTTGTTTTATTAAGTTGCCAAGTACGCACAATGTGACCCAATTTGCCTTGTCGAATCAACAAGCACCAACTATTTGATTTCGTTCGACTTCACGAATCATTATGGATTGTATTTGAACCCAATTGACTTCTCCGATTAACAAGCCTTTCAATTGAGCCAATTCCGCTTCTCGGATCATGAAGTATCCATAACCTGATCCGTTTGTTTTACCAAGTCACCAAGTATGCATAATGTGACCCAATTCGGATTCTCGAATCAACAAGCACCAACTATTTGGACTTTGTTCGACTTCACGAATCATAATGGCTTGTATTTGAAGCCAATTGACTTCTCGGATCAACAAGTCTTTCAATTGACCCAATTCGACTTCTCGGATCAACAAGTATCCATAACTTGATCTGCTTATTTTACCAAGTCACTAAGTACGCACAATGTGACCTAATTCGGCTTCTCGGATCAACAAGCACCAACTATTTGACTCGATTCGATTCCACGAATCATTAAGGCTTGTATTTGACCACAATTGACTTCTCGAATCAACAAGTCTTCCATTTGACCCAATTCGGCTTCTTGGATCAACAAGTATCCATAACTTGATCCATTTGTTTTACCAAGTCACCAAGTACGCACAATGTGACCCAATTCGCTTTCTCGGATCAACAAGCGCCAACTATTTGACTCTGTTCAACTTCACGAATCATAAAGGCTTGTATTTGAAGCCAATTGACTTCTCAGATCAACAAGTCTTTCAATTGATCCAATTCGGCTTCTCGGATCAACAAGTATCCATAACTTGATCCATTTGTTTTACCAAGTCACCAAGTACGCACAATGTGACCCAATTCGCCTTCTCGGATCAACAAGCACCAACTATTTGACTCTGTTAGACTTCACGAATCATAAAGGCTTGTATTTGAAGCCAATTGACTTCTCGGATCAACAAGTCTTTCAATTGACCCAATTTGGCTTCTCGGATCTACAAGTATGCATAACTTGATCCGTTTGTTTTACCAAGCCACCAAGTACGCATGGCTTCTCGGATCAACAAGCACAAATTATTTGACTCCGTTCGACTTCACGAATCATTAAGGCTTGTATTTGAACCCAATTGACTTCTCGGATCAACAAGTCTTTCTGTTGACCCAATTCGACTTCTCGGATCAACAAGTATCCATAACTTGATCCGTTTATTTTACCAAGTCGCCAAGTACGCACAATGTGACCCAATTCACCTTCTCGAATCAACAAGCACCAACTATTTGACTCTGTTCGACTTCACGAATCATTATGGTTTATATTTGAACCCAATTGACTTCTCGGATTAACAAGTCTTTCAATGGACCCAATTCGGCTTCTCGGATCAACAAGTATCCATAACGTGATCCGTTTGTTTTACCAAGTCACCAAGTACGTACAATGTGACCCAATTCGCCTTCCCGGATCAACAAGGACCAACTATTTGACTCCGTTCAACTTCACGAATCATTAAAGTTTGTATTTGAACCCAATTGACTTCTCGGATCAACGAGTCTTTCAATTGATCCAATTCGGCTTCTCGGATCAACAAGTGTCCATAACTTGATCCGTTTGTTTTACCAAGTCAGCAAGTGCGCACAATGTGACCAAATTCGGCTTCTCGGATCAACAAGCACCAACTATTTGAATCGATTCGATTCCACGAATCATTAAGGCTTGTATTTGACCACAATTGACTTCTCGAATCAACAGGTATTCCATTTGACCCAATTCGGCTTCTCGGATCAACAAGTATCCATAACTTGATCCATTTGTTTTACCAAGTCACCGAGTACGCACAATGTGACCCAATTCGCATTCTTGGATCAACAAGCACCAACTATTTGACTCTGTTCAACTTCACGAATCATAAAGGCTTGTATTTGAAGCCAATTGACTTCTCGGATCAACAAGTCTTTCAATCGACCCAATTCGACTTCTCGGATCAACAAGTATCCATAACTTGATCCATTTGTTTTACCAAGTCACCAAGTACGCACAATGTGATCCAATTCGCCTTCTCGGATCAACAAGCACCAATTATTTGACTCCGTTCGACTTCACGAATCATTAAGGCTTGTATTTGAACCCAATTGACTTCTCGGATCAACAAGTCTTTCAATTTACCCAATTCAGCTTCTCGGATCAACAAGTATCCACAACTTGATCTGTTTGTTCTACCAAGTCACCAAGTACGTACAATATGACCCAATTCGCCTTCCCGGATCAACAAGCACCAATGATTTGACTCCGTACGACTTCACGAATCATTAAGGCTTGTATTTGAACCCAATTGACTTCTCGGATCAACAAGTCTTTCTGTTGACCCAATTCTACTTCTCGGATCAACAAGTATCCATAACTTGATCCGTTTATTTTACCAAGTCGCCAAGTACGCACAATGTGACACAATTCGCCTTCTCGAATCAACAAGCACCAACTATTTGACTCCGCTCGACTTCACGAATCATTATGGTTTGTATATGAACCCAATTGACTTCTTGGATTAACAAGTCATTCAATTGACCCAATTCGGCTTCTCGGATCAACAAGTATCCATAACGTGATCCGTTTGTTTTACCAAGTCACCAAGTATATACAATGTGACCCAATTCGCCTTCCCGAATCAACAAGCACCAACTATTTGACTCCGTTCGACTTCACGAATCATTAAGGTTTGTATTTGAACCCAATTGACTTCTCGGATGAACAAGTCTTTCAATTGACCCAATTCGGCTTCTCGGATCAACAAGTATCCATAACTTGATCCGTTTGTTTTACCAAGTCACCAAGTACGCACATGTGACCTAATTCGGCTTCTCGGATCAACAAGCACCAACTATTTCACTCGATTCGATTCCACGAATCATTAAGGCTTGTATTTGACCACAATTGACTTCTCGAATCAACGAGTCTTTCAATTGATCCAATTCGGCTTCTCGGATCAACAAGTATCCATAACTTGATCCGTTTGTTTTACCAAGTCACCAAGCACAATGTGACCTAATTCGGCTTCTCGGATCAACAAGCACCAACTATTTCACTCGATTCGATTCCACGAATCATTAAGGCTTGTATTTGACCATAATTGACTTCTCGAATCAACAGGTATTCCATTTGACCCAATTCGCCTTCTCGGATCAACAAGTATCCATAACTTGATCCATTTGTTTTACCAAGTCACCGAGTACGCACAATGTGACCCAATTCGCATTCTCGGATCAACAAGCGCCAACTATTTAACTTTGTTCGACTTCACGAATCATAAAGGCTTGTATTTGAAGCCAATTGACTTCTCGGATCAACAAGTCTTTCAATTGACCCAATTCGACTTCTCGGATCAACAAGTATCCATAACTTGATCCGTTTGTTTTATTAAGTTGCCAAGTACGCACAATGTGACCCAATTTGCCTTGTCGAATCAACAAGCACCAACTATTTGATTTCGTTCGACTTCACGAATCATTATGGATTGTATTTGAACCCAATTGACTTCTCCGATTAACAAGCCTTTCAATTGAGCCAATTCCGCTTCTCGGATCATGAAGTATCCATAACCTGATCCGTTTGTTTTACCAAGTCACCAAGTATGCATAATGTGACCCAATTCGGATTCTCGAATCAACAAGCACCAACTATTTGGACTTTGTTCGACTTCACGAATCATAATGGCTTGTATTTGAAGCCAATTGACTTCTCGGATCAACAAGTCTTTCAATTGACCCAATTCGACTTCTCGGATCAACAAGTATCCATAACTTGATCTGCTTATTTTACCAAGTCACTAAGTACGCACAATGTGACCTAATTCGGCTTCTCGGATCAACAAGCACCAACTATTTGACTCGATTCGATTCCACGAATCATTAAGGCTTGTATTTGACCACAATTGACTTCTCGAATCAACAAGTCTTCCATTTGACCCAATTCGGCTTCTTGGATCAACAAGTATCCATAACTTGATCCATTTGTTTTACCAAGTCACCAAGTACGCACAATGTGACCCAATTCGCTTTCTCGGATCAACAAGCGCCAACTATTTGACTCTGTTCAACTTCACGAATCATAAAGGCTTGTATTTGAAGCCAATTGACTTCTCAGATCAACAAGTCTTTCAATTGATCCAATTCGGCTTCTCGGATCAACAAGTATCCATAACTTGATCCATTTGTTTTACCAAGTCACCAAGTACGCACAATGTGACCCAATTCGCCTTCTCGGATCAACAAGCACCAACTATTTGACTCTGTTAGACTTCACGAATCATAAAGGCTTGTATTTGAAGCCAATTGACTTCTCGGATCAACAAGTCTTTCAATTGACCCAATTTGGCTTCTCGGATCTACAAGTATGCATAACTTGATCCGTTTGTTTTACCAAGCCACCAAGTACGCATGGCTTCTCGGATCAACAAGCACAAATTATTTGACTCCGTTCGACTTCACGAATCATTAAGGCTTGTATTTGAACCCAATTGACTTCTCGGATCAACAAGTCTTTCTGTTGACCCAATTCGACTTCTCGGATCAACAAGTATCCATAACTTGATCCGTTTATTTTACCAAGTCGCCAAGTACGCACAATGTGACCCAATTCACCTTCTCGAATCAACAAGCACCAACTATTTGACTCTGTTCGACTTCACGAATCATTATGGTTTATATTTGAACCCAATTGACTTCTCGGATTAACAAGTCTTTCAATTGACCCAATTCGGCTTCTCGGATCAACAAGTATCCATAACGTGATCCGTTTGTTTTACCAAGTCACCAAGTACGTACAATGTGACCCAATTCGCCTTCCCGGATCAACAAGGACCAACTATTTGACTCCGTTCAACTTCACGAATCATTAAAGTTTGTATTTGAACCCAATTGACTTCTCGGATCAACGAGTCTTTCAATTGATCCAATTCGGCTTCTCGGATCAACAAGTGTCCATAACTTGATCCGTTTGTTTTACCAAGTCAGCAAGTGCGCACAATGTGACCAAATTCGGCTTCTCGGATCAACAAGCACCAACTATTTGAATCGATTCGATTCCACGAATCATTAAGGCTTGTATTTGACCACAATTGACTTCTCGAATCAACAGGTATTCCATTTGACCCAATTCGGCTTCTCGGATCAACAAGTATCCATAACTTGATCCATTTGTTTTACCAAGTCACCGAGTACGCACAATGTGACCCAATTCGCATTCTTGGATCAACAAGCACCAACTATTTGACTCTGTTCAACTTCACGAATCATAAAGGCTTGTATTTGAAGCCAATTGACTTCTCGGATCAACAAGTCTTTCAATCGACCCAATTCGACTTCTCGGATCAACAAGTATCCATAACTTGATCCATTTGTTTTACCAAGTCACCAAGTACGCACAATGTGATCCAATTCGCCTTCTCGGATCAACAAGCACCAATTATTTGACTCCGTTCGACTTCACGAATCATTAAGGCTTGTATTTGAACCCAATTGACTTCTCGGATCAACAAGTCTTTCAATTTACCCAATTCAGCTTCTCGGATCAACAAGTATCCACAACTTGATCTGTTTGTTCTACCAAGTCACCAAGTACGTACAATGTGACCCAATTCGCCTTCCCGGATCAACAAGCACCAATGATTTGACTCCGTACGACTTCACGAATCATTAAGGCTTGTATTTGAACCCAATTGACTTCTCGGATCAACAAGTCTTTCTGTTGACCCAATTCTACTTCTCGGATCAACAAGTATCCATAACTTGATCCGTTTATTTTACCAAGTCGCCAAGTACGCACAATGTGACACAATTCGCCTTCTCGAATCAACAAGCACCAACTATTTGACTCCGCTCGACTTCACGAATCATTATGGTTTGTATATGAACCCAATTGACTTCTTGGATTAACAAGTCATTCAATTGACCCAATTCGGCTTCTCGGATCAACAAGTATCCATAACGTGATCCGTTTGTTTTACCAAGTCACCAAGTATATACAATGTGACCCAATTCGCCTTCCCGAATCAACAAGCACCAACTATTTGACTCCGTTCGACTTCACGAATCATTAAGGTTTGTATTTGAACCCAATTGACTTCTCGGATGAACAAGTCTTTCAATTGACCCAATTCGGCTTCTCGGATCAACAAGTATCCATAACTTGATCCGTTTGTTTTACCAAGTCACCAAGTACGCACATGTGACCTAATTCGGCTTCTCGGATCAACAAGCACCAACTATTTCACTCGATTCGATTCCACGAATCATTAAGGCTTGTATTTGACCACAATTGACTTCTCGAATCAACGAGTCTTTCAATTGATCCAATTCGGCTTCTCGGATCAACAAGTATCCATAACTTGATCCGTTTGTTTTACCAAGTCACCAAGTACGCACAATGTGACCTAATTCGGCTTCTCGGATCAACAAGCACCAACTATTTCACTCGATTCGATTCCACGAATCATTAAGGCTTGTATTTGACCATATTTGACTTCTCGAATCAACAGGTATTCCATTTGACCCAATTCGGCTTCTCGGATCAACAAGTATCCATAACTTGATCCATTTGTTTTACCAAGTCACCGAGTACGCACAATGTGACCCAATTCGCATTCTCGGATCAACAAGCGCCAACTATTTAACTTTGTTCGACTTCACGAATCATAAAGGCTTGTATTTGAAGCCAATTGACTTCTCGGATCAACAAGTCTTTCAATTGACCCAATTCGACTTCTCGGATCAACAAGTATCCATAACTTGATCCGTTTGTTTTATTAAGTTGCCAAGTACGCACAATGTGACCCAATTTGCCTTGTCGAATCAACAAGCACCAACTATTTGATTTCGTTCGACTTCACGAATCATTATGGATTGTATTTGAACCCAATTGACTTCTCCGATTAACAAGCCTTTCAATTGAGCCAATTCCGCTTCTCGGATCATGAAGTATCCATAACCTGATCCGTTTGTTTTACCAAGTCACCAAGTATGCATAATGTGACCCAATTCGGATTCTCGAATCAACAAGCACCAACTATTTGGACTTTGTTCGACTTCACGAATCATAATGGCTTGTATTTGAAGCCAATTGACTTCTCGGATCAACAAGTCTTTCAATTGACCCAATTCGACTTCTCGGATCAACAAGTATCCATAACTTGATCTGCTTATTTTACCAAGTCACTAAGTACGCACAATGTGACCTAATTCGGCTTCTCGGATCAACAAGCACCAACTATTTGACTCGATTCGATTCCACGAATCATTAAGGCTTGTATTTGACCACAATTGACTTCTCGAATCAACAAGTCTTCCATTTGACCCAATTCGGCTTCTTGGATCAACAAGTATCCATAACTTGATCCATTTGTTTTACCAAGTCACCAAGTACGCACAATGTGACCCAATTCGCTTTCTCGGATCAACAAGCGCCAACTATTTGACTCTGTTCAACTTCACGAATCATAAAGGCTTGTATTTGAAGCCAATTGACTTCTCAGATCAACAAGTCTTTCAATTGATCCAATTCGGCTTCTCGGATCAACAAGTATCCATAACTTGATCCATTTGTTTTACCAAGTCACCAAGTACGCACAATGTGACCCAATTCGCCTTCTCGGATCAACAAGCGCCAACTATTTGACTCTGTTAGACTTCACGAATCATAAAGGCTTGTATTTGAAGCCAATTGACTTCTCGGATCAACAAGTCTTTCAATTGACCCAATTTGGCTTCTCGGATCTACAAGTATGCATAACTTGATCCGTTTGTTTTACCAAGCCACCAAGTACGCATGGCTTCTCGGATCAACAAGCACAAATTATTTGACTCCGTTCGACTTCACGAATCATTAAGGCTTGTATTTGAACCCAATTGACTTCTCGGATCAACAAGTCTTTCTGTTGACCCAATTCGACTTCTCGGATCAACAAGTATCCATAACTTGATCCGTTTATTTTACCAAGTCGCCAAGTACGCACAATGTGACCCAATTCACCTTCTCGAATCAACAAGCACCAACTATTTGACTCTGTTCGACTTCACGAATCATTATGGTTTATATTTGAACCCAATTGACTTCTCGGATTAACAAGTCTTTCAATTGACCCAATTCGGCTTCTCGGATCAACAAGTATCCATAACCTGATCCGTTTGTTTTACCAAGTCACCAAGTACGTACAATGTGACCCAATTCGCCTTCCCGGATCAACAAGGACCAACTATTTGACTCCGTTCAACTTCACGAATCATTAAAGTTTGTATTTGAACCCAATTGACTTCTCGGATCAACGAGTCTTTCAATTGATCCAATTCGGCTTCTCGGATCAACAAGTGTCCATAACTTGATCCGTTTGTTTTACCAAGTCAGCAAGTGCGCACAATGTGACCAAATTCGGCTTCTCGGATCAACAAGCACCAACTATTTGAATCGATTCGATTCCACGAATCATTAAGGCTTGTATTTGACCACAATTGACTTCTCGAATCAACAGGTATTCCATTTGACCCAATTCGGCTTCTCGGATCAACAAGTATCCATAACTTGATCCATTTGTTTTACCAAGTCACCGAGTACGCACAATGTGACCCAATTCGCATTCTTGGATCAACAAGCACCAACTATTTGACTCTGTTCAACTTCACGAATCATAAAGGCTTGTATTTGAAGCCAATTGACTTCTCGGATCAACAAGTCTTTCAATCGACCCAATTCGACTTCTCGGATCAACAAGTATCCATAACTTGATCCATTTGTTTTACCAAGTCACCAAGTACGCACAATGTGATCCAATTCGCCTTCTCGGATCAACAAGCACCAACTATTTGACTCCGTTCGACTTCACGAATCATTAAGGCTTGTATTTGAACCCAATTGACTTCTCGGATCAACAAGTCTTTCAATTTACCCAATTCAGCTTCTCGGATCAACAAGTATCCACAACTTGATCTGTTTGTTCTACCAAGTCACCAAGTACGTACAATGTGACCCAATTCGCCTTCCCGGATCAACAAGCACCAATGATTTGACTCCGTACGACTTCACGAATCATTAAGGCTTGTATTTGAACCCAATTGACTTCTCGGATCAACAAGTCTTTCTGTTGACCCAATTCTACTTCTCGGATCAACAAGTATCCATAACTTGATCCGTTTATTTTACCAAGTCGCCAAGTACGCACAATGTGACACAATTCGCCTTCTCGAATCAACAAGCACCAACTATTTGACTCCGCTCGACTTCACGAATCATTATGGTTTGTATATGAACCCAATTGACTTCTTGGATTAACAAGTCATTCAATTGACCCAATTCGGCTTCTCGGATCAACAAGTATCCATAACGTGATCCGTTTGTTTTACCAAGTCACCAAGTATATACAATGTGACCCAATTCGCCTTCCCGAATCAACAAGCACCAACTATTTGACTCCGTTCGACTTCACGAATCATTAAGGTTTGTATTTGAACCCAATTGACTTCTCGGATCAACAAGTCTTTCAATTGACCCAATTCGGCTTCTCGGATCAACAAGTATCCATAACTTGATCCGTTTGTTTTACCAAGTCACCAAGTACGCACATGTGACCTAATTCGGCTTCTCGGATCAACAAGCACCAACTATTTCACTCGATTCGATTCCACGAATCATTAAGGCTTGTATTTGACCATAATTGACTTCTCGAATCAACGAGTCTTTCAATTGATCCAATTCGGCTTCTCGGATCAACAAGTATCCATAACTTGATCCGTTTGTTTTACCAAGTCACCAAGTACGCACAATGTGACCTAATTCGGCTTCTCGGATCAACAAGCACCAACTATTTCACTCGATTCGATTCCACGAATCATTAAGGCTTGTATTTGACCATATTTGACTTCTCGAATCAACAGGTATTCCATTTGACCCAATTCGGCTTCTCGGATCAACAAGTATCCATAACTTGATCCATTTGTTTTACCAAGTCACCGAGTACGCACAATGTGACCCAATTCGCATTCTCGGATCAACAAGCGCCAACTATTTAACTTTGTTCGACTTCACGAATCATAAAGGCTTGTATTTGAAGCCAATTGACTTCTCGGATCAACAAGTCTTTCAATTGACCCAATTCGACTTCTCGGATCAACAAGTATCCATAACTTGATCCGTTTGTTTTACCAAGTTGCCAAGTACGCACAATGTGACCCAATTTGCCTTCTCGAATCAACAAGCACCAACTATTTGATTTCGTTCGACTTCACGAATCATTATGGATTGTATTTGAACCCAATTGACTTCTCCGATTAACAAGTTTTTCAATTGACCCAATTCGGCTTCTCGGATCAACAAGTATCCATAACCTGATCCGTTTGTATTACCAAGTCACCAAGTACGTACAATGTGGCCCAATTCGCCTTCCCGGATCAACAAGCACCAACTATTTGACTCCGTTCGACTTCACGAATCATTAAGGTTTGTATTTGAACCCAATTGACTTCTCGGATCAACAAGTCTTTCAATTGACCCAATTCGGCTTCTCGGATCAACAAGTATCCATAACTAGGTCCGTTTGTTTTACCAAGTTACCATGTATGCACAGTGTGACCTAATTCGGCTTCTCGGATCAACAAGCACCAACTATTTGACTCGATTCGATTCCATGAATCATTAAGGCTTGTATTTGACCACAATTGACTTCTCGAATCAGCAAGTCTTCCATTTGACCCAATTCGGCTTCTCGGATCAACAAGTATCCATAACTTGATCCATTTGTTTTACCAAGTCACCAAGTCCGCACAATGTGACCCAATTCGCCTTCTCGGATCAACAAGCGCCAACTATTTGACTCTGTTCGACTTCACGAATCATAAAGGCTTGTATTTGAAGCCAATTGACTTCTCGGATCAACAAGTCTTTCAATTGACCCAATTCGGCTTCTCGGATCTACAAGTATGCATAACTTGATCCGTTTGTTTTACCAAGCCACCATGTACGCATGGCTTCTCGGATCAACAAGCACAAATTATTCGACTCCGTTCGACTTCACGAATCACTAAGGCTTGTATTTGAACCCAATTGACTTCTCGGATCAACAAGTCTTTCTGTTGACCCAATTTGACTTGTCGGATCAACAAGTATCCATAACTTGATCCGTTTATTTTACCAAGTCGCCAAGTACGCACAATGTGACCCAATTCACCTTCTCGAATCAACAAGCACCAACTATTTGACTCTGTTCGACTTCACGAATCATTATGGTTTATATTTGAACCCAATTGACTTCTCGGATTAACAAGTCTTTCAATTGACCCAATTCGGCTTCTCGGATCAACAAGTATCCATAACTTGATCCGTTTGTTTTACCAAGTCACCAAGTACGCACATGTGACCTAATTCGGCTTCTCGGATCAACAAGCACCAACTATTTCACTCGATTCGATTCCACGAATCATTAAGGCTTGTATTTGACCATAATTGACTTCTCGAATCAACGAGTCTTTCAATTGATCCAATTCGGCTTCTCGGATCAACAAGTATCCATAACTTGATCCGTTTGTTTTACCAAGTCACCAAGTACGCACAATGTGACCTAATTCGGCTTCTCGGATCAACAAGCACCAACTATTTCACTCGATTCGATTCCACGAATCATTAAGGCTTGTATTTGACCATATTTGACTTCTCGAATCAACAGGTATTCCATTTGACCCAATTCGGCTTCTCGGATCAACAAGTATCCATAACTTGATCCATTTGTTTTACCAAGTCACCGAGTACGCACAATGTGACCCAATTCGCATTCTCGGATCAACAAGCGCCAACTATTTAACTTTGTTCGACTTCACGAATCATAAAGGCTTGTATTTGAAGCCAATTGACTTCTCGGATCAACAAGTCTTTCAATTGACCCAATTCGACTTCTCGGATCAACAAGTATCCATAACTTGATCCGTTTGTTTTACCAAGTTGCCAAGTACGCACAATGTGACCCAATTTGCCTTCTCGAATCAACAAGCACCAACTATTTGATTTCGTTCGACTTCACGAATCATTATGGATTGTATTTGAACCCAATTGACTTCTCCGATTAACAAGTTTTTCAATTGACCCAATTCGGCTTCTCGGATCAACAAGTATCCATAACCTGATCCGTTTGTATTACCAAGTCACCAAGTACGTACAATGTGGCCCAATTCGCCTTCCCGGATCAACAAGCACCAACTATTTGACTCCGTTCGACTTCACGAATCATTAAGGTTTGTATTTGAACCCAATTGACTTCTCGGATCAACAAGTCTTTCAATTGACCCAATTCGGCTTCTCGGATCAACAAGTATCCATAACTAGGTCCGTTTGTTTTACCAAGTTACCATGTATGCACAGTGTGACCTAATTCGGCTTCTCGGATCAACAAGCACCAACTATTTGACTCGATTCGATTCCATGAATCATTAAGGCTTGTATTTGACCACAATTGACTTCTCGAATCAGCAAGTCTTCCATTTGACCCAATTCGGCTTCTCGGATCAACAAGTATCCATAACTTGATCCATTTGTTTTACCAAGTCACCAAGTCCGCACAATGTGACCCAATTCGCCTTCTCGGATCAACAAGCGCCAACTATTTGACTCTGTTCGACTTCACGAATCATAAAGGCTTGTATTTGAAGCCAATTGACTTCTCGGATCAACAAGTCTTTCAATTGACCCAATTCGGCTTCTCGGATCTACAAGTATGCATAACTTGATCCGTTTGTTTTACCAAGCCACCATGTACGCATGGCTTCTCGGATCAACAAGCACAAATTATTCGACTCCGTTCGACTTCACGAATCACTAAGGCTTGTATTTGAACCCAATTGACTTCTCGGATCAACAAGTCTTTCTGTTGACCCAATTTGACTTGTCGGATCAACAAGTATCCATAACTTGATCCGTTTATTTTACCAAGTCGCCAAGTACGCACAATGTGACCCAATTCACCTTCTCGAATCAACAAGCACCAACTATTTGACTCTGTTCGACTTCACGAATCATTATGGTTTATATTTGAACCCAATTGACTTCTCGGATTAACAAGTCTTTCAATTGACCCAATTCGGCTTCTCGGATCAACAAGTATCCATAACTTGATCCGTTTGTTTTACCAAGTCACCAAGTACGTACAATGTGACCCAATTCGCCTTCCCGGATCAACAAGGACCAACTATTTGACTCCGTTCGACTTCACGAATCATTAAGGTTTGTATTTGAACCCAATTGACTTCTCGGATCAACGAGTCTTTCAATTGATCCAATTCGGCTTCTCGGATCAACAAGTATCCATAACTTGATCCGTTTGTTTTACCAAGTCACTAAGTACGCACAATGTGACCTAATTCGGCTTCTCGGATCAACAAGCACCAACTATTTGACTCGATTCGATTCCACGAATCATTAAGGCTTGTATTTGACCACAATTGACTTCTCGAATCAACAAGTCTTCCATTTGACCCAATTCGGCTTCTTGGATCAACAAG
Organism: Ajuga chamaepitys; assembly: GCA_958295605.1. NCBI lineage: Eukaryota > Viridiplantae > Streptophyta > Magnoliopsida > Lamiales > Lamiaceae > Ajuga > Ajuga chamaepitys. The sequence goes on from OY282503.1 coordinate 25,960,004, forward strand.
TATCCATAACTTGATCCATTTGTTTTACCAAGTCACCAAGTACGCACAATGTGACCCAATTCGCTTTCTCGGATCAACAAGCGCCAACTATTTGACTCTGTTCAACTTCACGAATCATAAAGGCTTGTATTTGAAGCCAATTGACTTCTCAGATCAACAAGTCTTTCAATTGATCCAATTCGGCTTCTCGGATCAACAAGTATCCATAACTTGATCCATTTGTTTTACCAAGTCACCAAGTACGCACAATGTGACCCAATTCGCCTTCTCGGATCAACAAGCGCCAACTATTTGACTCTGTTAGACTTCACGAATCATAAAGGCTTGTATTTGAAGCCAATTGACTTCTCGGATCAACAAGTCTTTCAATTGACCCAATTTGGCTTCTCGGATCTACAAGTATGCATAACTTGATCCGTTTGTTTTACCAAGCCACCAAGTACGCATGGCTTCTCGGATCAACAAGCACAAATTATTTGACTCCGTTCGACTTCACGAATCATTAAGGCTTGTATTTGAACCCAATTGACTTCTCGGATCAACAAGTCTTTCTGTTGACCCAATTCGACTTCTCGGATCAACAAGTATCCATAACTTGATCCGTTTATTTTACCAAGTCGCCAAGTACGCACAATGTGACACAATTCGCCTTCTCGAATCAACAAGCACCAACTATTTGACTCCGCTCGACTTCACGAATCATTATGGTTTGTATATGAACCCAATTGACTTCTTGGATTAACAAGTCATTCAATTGACCCAATTCGGCTTCTCGGATCAACAAGTATCCATAACGTGATCCGTTTGTTTTACCAAGTCACCAAGTATATACAATGTGACCCAATTCGCCTTCCCGAATCAACAAGCACCAACTATTTGACTCCGTTCGACTTCACGAATCATTAAGGTTTGTATTTGAACCCAATTGACTTCTCGGATCAACAAGTCTTTTAATTGACCCAATTCGGCTTCTCGGATCAACAAGTATCCATAACTTGATCCGTTTGTTTTACCAAGTCACCAAGTACGCACATGTGACCTAATTCGGCTTCTCGGATCAACAAGCACAAACTATTTCACTCGATTCGATTCCACGAATCATTAAGGCTTGTATTTGACCACAATTGACTTCTCGAATCAACGAGTCTTTCAATTGATCCAATTCGGCTTCTCGGATCAACAAGTATCCATAACTTGATCCGTTTGTTTTACCAAGTCACCAAGTACGCACAATGTGACCTAATTCGGCTTCTCGGATCAACAAGCACCAACTATTTCACTCGATTCGATTCCACGAATCATTAAGGCTTGTATTTGACCATATTTGACTTCTCGAATCGACAGGTATTCCATTTGACCCAATTCGGCTTCTCGGATCAACAAGTATCCATAACTTGATCCATTTGTTTTACCAAGTCACCGAGTACGCACAATGTGACCCAATTCGCATTCTCGGATCAACAAGCGCCAACTATTTAACTTTGTTCGACTTCACGAATCATAAAGGCTTGTATTTGAAGCCAATTGACTTCTCGGATCAACAAGTCTTTCAATTGACCCAATTCGACTTCTCGGATCAACAAGTATCCATAACTTGATCCGTTTGTTTTACCAAGTTGCCAAGTACGCACAATGTGACCCAATTTGCCTTCTCGAATCAACAAGCACCAACTATTTGATTTCGTTCGACTTCACGAATCATTATGGATTGTATTTGAACCCAATTGACTTCTCCGATTAACAAGTCTTTCAATTGACCCAATTCGGCTTCTCGGATCAACAAGTATCCATAACTAGGTCCGTTTATTTTACCAAGTTACCATGTATGCACAGTGTGACCTAATTCGGCTTCTCGGATCAACAAGCACCAACTATTTGACTCGATTCGATTCCATGAATCATTAAGGCTTGTATTTGACCACAATTGACTTCTCGAATCAGCAAGTCTTCCATTTGACCCAATTCGGCTTCTCGGATCAACAAGTATCCATAACTTGATCCATTTGTTTTACCAAGTCACCAAGTCCGCACAATGTGACCCAATTCGCCTTCTCGGATCAACAAGCGCCAACTATTTGACTCTGTTCGACTTCACGAATCATAAAGGCTTGTATTTGAAGCCAATTGACTTCTCGGATCAACAAGTCTTTCAATTGACCCAATTCGGCTTCTCGGATCTACAAGTATGCATAACTTGATCCGTTTGTTTTACCAAGCCACCAAGTACGCATGGCTTCTCGGATCAACAAGCACAAATTATTTGACTCCGTTCGACTTCACGAATCACTAAGGCTTGTATTAGAACCCAATTGACTTCTCGGATCAACAAGTCTTTCTGTTGACCCAATTTGACTTCTCGGATCAACAAGTATCCATAACTTGATCCGTTTATTTTACCAAGTCGCCAAGTACGCACAATGTGACCCAATTCACCTTCTCGAATCAACAAGCACCAACTATTTGACTCTGTTCGACTTCACGAATCATTATGGTTTATATTTGAACCCAATTGACTTCTCGGATTAACAAGTCTTTCAATTGACCCAATTCGGCTTCTCGGATCAACAAGTATCCATAACCTGATCCGTTTGTTTTACCAAGTCACCAAGTACGTACAATGTGACCCAATTCGCCTTCCCGGATCAACAAGGACCAACTATTTGACTCCGTTCGACTTCACGAATCATTAAGGTTTGTATTTGAACCCAATTGACTTCTCGGATCAACGAGTCTTTCAATTGATCCAATTCGGCTTCTCGGATCAACAAGTATCCATAATTTGATCCGTTTGTTTTACCAAGTCACCAAGTACGCACAATGTGACCCAATTCGCATTCTCGGATCAACAAGCGCCAACTATTTGACTTTGTTCGACTTCACGAATCATAAAGGCTTGTATTTGAAGCCAATTGACTTCTCGGATCAACAAGTCTTTCAATTGACCCAATTCGACTTCTCGGATCAACAAGTATCCATAACTAGATCCGTTTGTTTTACTAAGTTGCCAAGTACGCACAATGTGACCCAATTCGCGTTCTCGAATCAACAAGCACCAACTATTTGATTTCGTTCGACTTCACGAATCATTATGGTTTGTATTTGAACCCAATTGACTTCTCCGATTAACAAGTCTTTCAATTGACCCAATTCGGCTTCTCGGATCAACAAGTATCCATAACCTGATCCGTTTGTTTTACCAAGTCACCAAGTACGTACAATGTGGCCCAATTCGCCTTCCCGGATCAACAAGCACCAACTATTTGACTCCGTTCGACTTCACGAATCATTAAGGTTTGTATTTGAACCCAATTGACTTCTCGGATCAACAAGTCTTTCAATTGACCCAATTCGGCTTCTCGGATCAACAAGTATCCATAACTAGATCCGTTTGTTTTACCAAGTTACCAAGTACGCACAGTGTGACCTAATTCGGCTTCTCGGATCAACAAGCACCAACTATTTAACTTTGTTCGACTTCACGAATCATAAAGGCTTGTATTTGAAGCCAATTGACTTCTCGGATCAACAAGTCTTTCAATTGACCCAATTCGACTTCTCGGATCAACAAGTATCCATAACTTGATCCGTTTGTTTTACCAAGTTGCCAAGTACGCACAATGTGACCCAATTCGCCTTCTCGAATCAACAAGCACCAACTATTTGATTTCGTTCGACTTCACGAATCATTATGGTTTGTATTTGAACCCAATTGACTTCTCCGATTAACAAGTCTTTCAATTGACCCAATTCGGCTTCTCGGATCAACAAGTATCCATAACCTGATCCGTTTGTTTTACCAAGTCACCAAGTACGTACAATGTGGCCCAATTCGCCTTCCCGGATCAACAAGCACCAACTATTTGACTCCGTTCGACTTCACGAATCATTAAGGTTTGTATTTGAACCCAATTGACTTCTCGGATCAACAAGTCTTTCAATTGACCCAATTCGGCTTCTCGGATCAACAAGTATCCATAACTAGATCCGTTTGTTTTACCAAGTTACCAAGTACGCACAGTGTGACCTAATTCGGCTTCTCGGATCAACAAGCACCAACTATTTGACTCGATTCGATTCCACGAATCATTAAGGCTTGTATTTGACCACAATTGACTTCTCGAATCAACAAGTCTTCCATTTGACCCAATTCGGCTTCTCGGATCAACAAGTATCCATAAATTGATCCATACCAAGTCACCAAGTACGCACAATGTGACCCAATTCGCCTTCTCGGATCAACAAGCGCCAACTATTTGACTCTGTTCGACTTCACGAATCATAAAGGCTTGTATTTGAAGCCAATTGACTTCTCGGATCAACAAGTCTTTCAATTGACCCAATTCGGCTTCTCGGATCTACAAGTATGCATAACTTGATCCGTTTGTTTTACCAAGCCACCAAGTACGCATGGCTTCTCGGATCAACAAGCACAAATTATTTGACTCCGTTCGACTTCACGAATCACTAAGGCTTGTATTTGAACCCAATTGACTTCTCGGATCAACAAGTCTTTCTGTTGACCCAATTTGACTTCTCGGATCAACAAGTATCCATAACTTGATCCGTTTATTTTACCAAGTCGCCATGTACGCACAATGTGACCCAATTCACCTTCTCGAATCAACAAGCACCAACTATTTGACTCTGTTCGACTTCACGAATCATTATGGTTTATATTTGAACCCAATTGACTTCTCGGATTAACAAGTCTTTCAATTGACCCAATTCAGCTTCTCGGATCAACAAGTATCCATAACTTGATCCGTTTGTTTTACCAAGTCACCAAGTACGTACAATGTGACCCAATTCGCCTTCCCGGATCAACAAGGACCAACTATTTGACTCCGTTCGACTTCACGAATCATTAAGGTTTGTATTTGTACCCAATTGACTTCTCGGATCAACGAGTCTTTCAATTGATCCAATTCGGCTTCTCGGATCAACAAGTATCCATAACTTGATCTGTTTGTTTTACCAAGTCACCAAGTACGCACAATGTGACCTAATTCAGCTTCTCGGATCAACAAGCACCAACTATTTCACTCGATTCGATTCCACGAATCATTAAGGCTTGTATTTCACCACAATTGACTTCTCGAATCAACAGGTATTCCATTTGACCCAATTCGGCTTCTCGGATCAACAAGTATCCATAACTTGATCCATTTGTTTTACCAAGTCACCGAGTACGGACAATGTGACCCAATTCGCATTCTCGGATCAACAAGCGCCAACTATTTAACTTTGTTCGACTTCAGGAATCATAAAGGCTTGTATTTGAAGCCAATTGACTTCTCGGATCAACAAGTCTTTTAATTGACCCAATTCGACTTCTCGGATCAACAAGTATCCATAACTTGATCCGTTTGTTTTACCAAGTTGCCAAGTTCGCACAATGTGACCCAATTCGCCTTCTCGAATCAACAAGCACCAACTATTTGATTTCGTTCGACTTCACGAATCATTATGGTTTGTATTTGAACCCAATTGACTTCTCCGATTAACAAGTCTTTCAATTGACCCAATTCGGCTTCTCGGATCAACAAGTATCCATAAATTGATCCGTTTGTTTTACCAAGTCACCAAGTACGTACAATATGGCCCAATTCGCCTTCCCGGATCAACAAGCACCAACTATTTAACTCCGTTCGACTTCACGAATCATTAAGGTTTGTATTTGAACCCAATTGACTTCTCGGATCAACAAGTCTTTCAATTGACCCAATTTGGCTTCTCGGATCAACAAGTATCCATAACTAGATCCGTTTGTTTTACCAAGTTAAATCATTAAGGCTTGTATTTGACCACAATTGACTTCTCGAATCAACAAATCTTCCATTTGACCCAATTCGGCTTCTCGGATCAACAAGTATCCATAACTTGATCCATTTGTTTTACCAAGTCACCGAGTACGCACAATGTGACCCAATTCGCATTCTCGGATCAACAAGCGCCAACTATTTGACTTTGTTCGACTTCACGAATCATAAAGGCTTGTATTTGAAGCCAATTGACTTCTCGGATCAACAAGTCTTTCAATTGACCCAATTCGACTTCTCGGATCAACAAGTATCCATAACTAGATCCGTTTGTTTTACTAAGTTGCCAAGTACGCACAATGTGACCCAATTCGCGTTCTCGAATCAACAAGCACCAACTATTTGATTTCGTTCGACTTCACGAATCATTATGGTTTGTATTTGAACCCAATTGACTTCTCCGATTAACAAGTCTTTCAATTGACCCAATTCGGCTTCTCGGATCAACAAGTATCCATAACCTGATCCGTTTGTTTTACCAAGTCACCAAGTACGTACAATGTGGCCCAATTCGCCTTCCCGGATCAACAAGCACCAACTATTTGACTCCGTTCGACTTCACGAATCATTAAGGTTTGTATTTGAACCCAATTGACTTCTCGGATCAACAAGTCTTTCAATTGACCCAATTCGGCTTCTCGGATCAACAAGTATCCATAACTAGATCCGTTTGTTTTACCAAGTTACCAAGTACGCACAGTGTGACCTAATTCGGCTTCTCGGATCAACAAGCACCAACTATTTAACTTTGTTCGACTTCACGAATCATAAAGGCTTGTATTTGAAGCCAATTGACTTCTCGGATCAACAAGTCTTTCAATTGACCCAATTCGACTTCTCGGATCAACAAGTATCCATAACTTGATCCGTTTGTTTTACCAAGTTGCCAAGTTCGCACAATGTGACCCAATTCGCCTTCTCGAATCAACAAGCACCAACTATTTGATTTCGTTCGACTTCACGAATCATTATGGTTTGTATTTGAACCCAATTGACTTCTCCGATTAACAAGTCTTTCAATTGACCCAATTCGGCTTCTCGGATCAACAAGTATCCATAAATTGATCCGTTTGTTTTACCAAGTCACCAAGTACGTACAATATGGCCCAATTCGCCTTCCCGGATCAACAAGCACCAACTATTTAACTCCGTTCGACTTCACGAATCATTAAGGTTTGTATTTGAACCCAATTGACTTCTCGGATCAACAAGTCTTTCAATTGACCCAATTCGTCTTCTCGGATCAATAAGTATCCATAACTTGATCCGTTTGTTTTACCAAGTTGCCAAGTACGCACAATGTGGCCCAATTCGCCTTCACCGAATTAACAAGCAACAACTATTTGATTTCGTTCGACTTCACGAATCATTATGGTTTTTATTTGAACCCAATTGACTTCTCCGATTAACAAGTCTTTCTATTGACCCAATTCGACTTCTCGGATCAACAAGTATCCATAACTTGATCCATTTGTTTTACCAAGTCACCAAGTACGTACAATGTGGCCCAATTCGCCTTCCCGGATCAACAAGCACCAACTATTTGACTCCGTTCGAATTCACGAATCATTAAGGTTTGTATTTGAACCCAATTGACTTCTCAGATCAACAAGTCTTTCAATTGACCCAATTCGTCTTCTCGGATCAATAAGTATCCATAACTTGATCCGTTTGTTTTACCAAGTCACCAAGTACGCACAATGTGACGTATTCGGCTTCTCGGATCAACAAGCACCAACTATTTGCCTCGATTTGATTCCACGAATCATTAAGGCTTGTATTTGACCACAATTGACTTCTCGAATCAACAAGTCTTCCATTTGACCCAATTCGGCTTCTCGGATCAACAAGCACCAACTATTTGATTCCGTTCGACTTCACAAATCATTAAGGCTTGTATTTGAACCCAATTGACTTCTCGGATCAACAAGTCTTTCAATTGACCCAATTCCGCTTCTCGGATCATCAAGTATCCATAACCTGATCCGTTTGTTTTACCAAGTCACCAATGTGACCCAATTCGGATTCTCGAATCAACAAGCACCAACTATTGGGACTTTGTTCGACTTCACGAATCATAATGGCTTGTATTTGAAGCCAATTGACTTCTCGGATCAACAAGTCTTTCAATTGACCCAATTCGACTTCTCGGATCAACAAGTATCCATAACTTGATCCGCTTATTTTACCAAGTCACTAAGTACGCACAATGTGACCTAATTCGGCTTCTCGGATCAACAAGCACCAACTATTTGACTCGATTCGATTCCACGAATCATTAAGGCTTGTATTTGACCACAATTGACTTCTCGAATCAACAAGTCTTCCATTTGACCCAATTCGGCTTCTCGAATCAACAAGTATCCATAACTTGATCCGTTTGTTTTACCAAGTTGCCAAATACGCACAATGTGACCCAATTCGCCTTCTCGAATCAACAAGCACCAACTATTTGACTCTGTTCGACTTCACGCATCATTAAGGCTTGTATTTGAAGCCAATTGACTTCTCGGATCAACAAGTCTTTCAATTGACCCAATGCGGCTTCTCGGATCAACAAGTATCCATAACTTGATCCGTTTGTTTTACCAAGTTACCAAGTACGCACAATGTGACCTAATTCGGCTTCTCGGATCAACAAGCACCAACTATTTGACTCAATTCGATTCCACGAATCATTATGGTTTGTATATGAACCCAATTGACTTCTTGGATTAAGAAGTCATTCAATTGACCCAATTCGGCTTCTCGGATCAACAAGTATCCATAACGTGATCCGTTTGTTTTACCAAGTCACCAAGTACATACAATGTGACCCAATTCGCCTTCCCGAATCAACAAGCACCAACTATTTGACTCCGTTCGACTTCACGAATCATTAAGGTTTGTATTTGAACCCAATTGACTTCTCGGATCAACAAGTCTTTCAATTGACCCAATTCGGCTTCTCGGATCAACAAGTATCCATAACTTGATCCGTTTGTTTTACCAAGTCACCAAGTACGCACATGTGACCTAATTCGGCTTCTCGGATCAACAAGCACCAACTATTTCACTCGATTCGATTCCACGAATCATTAAGGCTTGTATTTGACCACAATTGACTTCTCGAATCAACCGGTATTCCATTTGACCCAATTCGGCTTCTCGGATCAACACGTATCCATAACTTGATCCATTTGTTTTACCAAGTCACCGAGTACGCACAATGTGACCCAATTTGCATTCTCTGATCAACAAGCGCCAACTATTTGACTTTGTTCGACTTCACGAATCATAAAGGCTTGTATTTGAAGCCAAGTGACTTCTCGGATCAACAAGTCTTTCAATTGACCCAATTCGACTTCTCGAATCAACAAGTATCCATAACTTGATCCGTTTGTTTTACCAAGTTGCCAAGTACGCACAATGTGACCCAATTCGCCTTCTCGAATCAACAAGCACCAACTATTTGATTTCGTTCGACTTCACGAATCATTATGGTTTGTATTTGAACCCAATTGACTTCTCCGATTAACAAGTCTTTCAATTGACCCAATTCGGCTTCTCGGATCAACAAGTATCCATAACCTGATCCGTTTGTTTTACCAAGTCACCAAGTACGTACAATGTGGCCCAATTCGCCTTCCCGGATCAACAAGCACCAACTATTTGACTCCGTTCGACTTCACGAATCATTAAGGTTTGTATTTGAACCCAATTGACTTCTCGGATCAACAAGTCTTTCAATTGACCCAATTCGACTTCTCGGATCAACAAGTATCCATAACTAGATCCGTTTGTTTTACTAAGTTGCCAAGTACGCACAATGTGACCCAATTCGCGTTCTCGAATCAACAAGCACCAACTATTTGATTTCGTTCGACTTCACGAATCATTATGGTTTGTATTTGAACCCAATTGACTTCTCCGATTAACAAGTCTTTCAATTGACCCAATTCGGCTTCTCGGATCAACAAGTATCCATAACCTGATCCGTTTGTTTTACCAAGTCACCAAGTACGTACAATGTGGCCCAATTCGCCTTCCCGGATCAACAAGCACCAACTATTTGACTCCGTTCGACTTCACGAATCATTAAGGTTTGTATTTGAACCCAATTGACTTCTCGGATCAACAAGTCTTTCAATTGACCCAATTCGGCTTCTCGGATCAACAAGTATCCATAACTAGATCCGTTTGTTTTACCAAGTTACCAAGTACGCACAGTGTGACCTAATTCGGCTTCTCGGATCAACAAGCACCAACTATTTAACTTTGTTCGACTTCACGAATCATAAAGGCTTGTATTTGAAGCCAATTGACTTCTCGGATCAACAAGTCTTTCAATTGACCCAATTCGACTTCTCGGATCAACAAGTATCCATAACTTGATCCGTTTGTTTTACCAAGTTGCCAAGTTCGCACAATGTGACCCAATTCGCCTTCTCGAATCAACAAGCACCAACTATTTGATTTCGTTCGACTTCACGAATCATTATGGTTTGTATTTGAACCCAATTGACTTCTCCGATTAACAAGTCTTTCAATTGACCCAATTCGGCTTCTCGGATCAACAAGTATCCATAAATTGATCCGTTTGTTTTACCAAGTCACCAAGTACGTACAATATGGCCCAATTCGCCTTCCCGGATCAACAAGCACCAACTATTTAACTCCGTTCGACTTCACGAATCATTAAGGTTTGTATTTGAACCCAATTGACTTCTCGGATCAACAAGTCTTTCAATTGACCCAATTCGTCTTCTCGGATCAATAAGTATCCATAACTTGATCCGTTTGTTTTACCAAGTTGCCAAGTACGCACAATGTGGCCCAATTCGCCTTCACCGAATTAACAAGCAACAACTATTTGATTTCGTTCGACTTCACGAATCATTATGGTTTTTATTTGAACCCAATTGACTTCTCCGATTAACAAGTCTTTCTATTGACCCAATTCGTCTTCTCGGATCAATAAGTATCCATAACTTGATCCGTTTGTTTTACCAAGTCACCAAGTACGCACAATGTGACGTATTCGGCTTCTCGGATCAACAAGCACCAACTATTTGCCTCGATTTGATTCCACGAATCATTAAGGCTTGTATTTGACCACAATTGACTTCTCGAATCAACAAGTCTTCCATTTGACCCAATTCGGCTTCTCGGATCAACAAGCACCAACTATTTGATTCCGTTCGACTTCACAAATCATTAAGGCTTGTATTTGAACCCAATTGACTTCTCGGATCAACAAGTCTTTCAATTGACCCAATTCCGCTTCTCGGATCATCAAGTATCCATAACCTGATCCGTTTGTTTTACCAAGTCACCAATGTGACCCAATTCGGATTCTCGAATCAACAAGCACCAACTATTGGGACTTTGTTCGACTTCACGAATCATAATGGCTTGTATTTGAAGCCAATTGACTTCTCGGATCAACAAGTCTTTCAATTGACCCAATTCGACTTCTCGGATCAACAAGTATCCATAACTTGATCCGCTTATTTTACCAAGTCACTAAGTACGCACAATGTGACCTAATTCGGCTTCTCGGATCAACAAGCACCAACTATTTGACTCGATTCGATTCCACGAATCATTAAGGCTTGTATTTGACCACAATTGACTTCTCGAATCAACAAGTCTTCCATTTGACCCAATTCGGCTTCTCGAATCAACAAGTATCCATAACTTGATCCGTTTGTTTTACCAAGTTGCCAAATACGCACAATGTGACCCAATTCGCCTTCTCGAATCAACAAGCACCAACTATTTGACTCTGTTCGACTTCACGCATCATTAAGGCTTGTATTTGAAGCCAATTGACTTCTCGGATCAACAAGTCTTTCAATTGACCCAATGCGGCTTCTCGGATCAACAAGTATCCATAACTTGATCCGTTTGTTTTACCAAGTTACCAAGTACGCACAATGTGACCTAATTCGGCTTCTCGGATCAACAAGCACCAACTATTTGACTCAATTCGATTCCACGAATCATTATGGTTTGTATATGAACCCAATTGACTTCTTGGATTAAGAAGTCATTCAATTGACCCAATTCGGCTTCTCGGATCAACAAGTATCCATAACGTGATCCGTTTGTTTTACCAAGTCACCAAGTACATACAATGTGACCCAATTCGCCTTCCCGAATCAACAAGCACCAACTATTTGACTCCGTTCGACTTCACGAATCATTAAGGTTTGTATTTGAACCCAATTGACTTCTCGGATCAACAAGTCTTTCAATTGACCCAATTCGGCTTCTCGGATCAACAAGTATCCATAACTTGATCCGTTTGTTTTACCAAGTCACCAAGTACGCACATGTGACCTAATTCGGCTTCTCGGATCAACAAGCACCAACTATTTCACTCGATTCGATTCCACGAATCATTAAGGCTTGTATTTGACCACAATTGACTTCTCGAATCAACCGGTATTCCATTTGACCCAATTCGGCTTCTCGGATCAACACGTATCCATAACTTGATCCATTTGTTTTACCAAGTCACCGAGTACGCACAATGTGACCCAATTTGCATTCTCTGATCAACAAGCGCCAACTATTTGACTTTGTTCGACTTCACGAATCATAAAGGCTTGTATTTGAAGCCAAGTGACTTCTCGGATCAACAAGTCTTTCAATTGACCCAATTCGACTTCTCGAATCAACAAGTATCCATAACTTGATCCGTTTGTTTTACCAAGTTGCCAAGTACGCACAATGTGACCCAATTCGCCTTCTCGAATCAACAAGCACCAACTATTTGATTTCGTTCGACTTCACGAATCATTATGGTTTGTATTTGAACCCAATTGACTTCTCCGATTAACAAGTCTTTCAATTGACCCAATTCGGCTTCTCGGATCAACAAGTATCCATAACCTGATCCGTTTGTTTTACCAAGTCACCAAGTACGTACAATGTGGCCCAATTCGCCTTCCCGGATCAACAAGCACCAACTATTTGACTCCGTTCGACTTCACGAATCATTAAGGTTTGTATTTGAACCCAATTGACTTCTCGGATCAACAAGTCTTTCAATTGACCCAATTCGGCTTCTCGGATCAACAAGTATCCATAACTAGATCCGTTTGTTTTACCAAGTTCCCAAGTACGCACAGTGTGACCTAATTCGGCTTCTCGGATCAACAAGCACCAACTATTTGACTCGATTCGATTCCACGAATCATTAAGGCTTGTATTTGACCACAATTGACTTCTCGAATCAACAAGTCTTCCATTTGACCCAATTCGGCTTCTCGGATCAACAAGTATCCATAAATTGATCCATACCAAGTCACCAAGTACGCACAATGTGACCCAATTCGCCTTCTCGGATCAACAAGCGCCAACTATTTGACTCTGTTCGACTTCACGAATCATAAAGGCTTGTATTTGAAGCCAATTGACTTCTCGGATCAACAAGTCTTTCAATTGACCCAATTCGGCTTCTCGGATCTACAAGTATGCATAACTTGATCCGTTTGTTTTACCAAGCCACCAAGTACGCATGGCTTCTCGGATCAACAAGCACAAATTATTTGACTCCGTTCGACTTCACGAATCACTAAGGCTTGTATTTGAACCCAATTGACTTCTCGGATCAACAAGTCTTTCTGTTGACCCAATTTGACTTCTCGGATCAACAAGTATCCATAACTTGATCCGTTTATTTTACCAAGTCGCCATGTACGCACAATGTGACCCAATTCACCTTCTCGAATCAACAAGCACCAACTATTTGACTCTGTTCGACTTCACGAATCATTATGGTTTATATTTGAACCCAATTGACTTCTCGGATTAACAAGTCTTTCAATTGACCCAATTCAGCTTCTCGGATCAACAAGTATCCATAACTTGATCCGTTTGTTTTACCAAGTCACCAAGTACGTACAATGTGACCCAATTCGCCTTCCCGGATCAACAAGGACCAACTATTTGACTCCGTTCGACTTCACGAATCATTAAGGTTTGTATTTGTACCCAATTGACTTCTCGGATCAACGAGTCTTTCAATTGATCCAATTCGGCTTCTCGGATCAACAAGTATCCATAACTTGATCTGTTTGTTTTACCAAGTCACCAAGTACGCACAATGTGACCTAATTCAGCTTCTCGGATCAACAAGCACCAACTATTTCACTCGATTCGATTCCACGAATCATTAAGGCTTGTATTTCACCACAATTGACTTCTCGAATCAACAGGTATTCCATTTGACCCAATTCGGCTTCTCGGATCAACAAGTATCCATAACTTGATCCATTTGTTTTACCAAGTCACCGAGTACGGACAATGTGACCCAATTCGCATTCTCGGATCAACAAGCGCCAACTATTTAACTTTGTTCGACTTCAGGAATCATAAAGGCTTGTATTTGAAGCCAATTGACTTCTCGGATCAACAAGTCTTTTAATTGACCCAATTCGACTTCTCGGATCAACAAGTATCCATAACTTGATCCGTTTGTTTTACCAAGTTGCCAAGTTCGCACAATGTGACCCAATTCGCCTTCTCGAATCAACAAGCACCAACTATTTGATTTCGTTCGACTTCACGAATCATTATGGTTTGTATTTGAACCCAATTGACTTCTCCGATTAACAAGTCTTTCAATTGACCCAATTCGGCTTCTCGGATCAACACGTATCCATAAATTGATCCGTTTGTTTTACCAAGTCACCAAGTACGTACAATATGGCCCAATTCGCCTTCCCGGATCAACAAGCACCAACTATTTAACTCCGTTCGACTTCACGAATCATTAAGGTTTGTATTTGAACCCAATTGACTTCTCGGATCAACAAGTCTTTCAATTGACCCAATTTGGCTTCTCGGATCAACAAGTATCCATAACTAGATCCGTTTGTTTTACCAAGTTAAATCATTAAGGCTTGTATTTGACCACAATTGACTTCTCGAATCAACAAATCTTCCATTTGACCCAATTCGGCTTCTCGGATCAACAAGTATCCATAACTTGATCCATTTGTTTTACCAAGTCACCGAGTACGCACAATGTGACCCAATTCGCATTCTCGGATCAACAAGCGCCAACTATTTGACTTTGTTCGACTTCACGAATCATAAAGGCTTGTATTTGAAGCCAATTGACTTCTCGGATCAACAAGTCTTTCAATTGACCCAATTCGACTTCTCGGATCAACAAGTATCCATAACTAGATCCGTTTGTTTTACTAAGTTGCCAAGTACGCACAATGTGACCCAATTCGCGTTCTCGAATCAACAAGCACCAACTATTTGATTTCGTTCGACTTCACGAATCATTATGGTTTGTATTTGAACCCAATTGACTTCTCCGATTAACAAGTCTTTCAATTGACCCAATTCGGCTTCTCGGATCAACAAGTATCCATAACCTGATCCGTTTGTTTTACCAAGTCACCAAGTACGTACAATGTGGCCCAATTCGCCTTCCCGGATCAACAAGCACCAACTATTTGACTCCGTTCGACTTCACGAATCATTAAGGTTTGTATTTGAACCCAATTGACTTCTCGGATCAACAAGTCTTTCAATTGACCCAATTCGGCTTCTCGGATCAACAAGTATCCATAACTAGATCCGTTTGTTTTACCAAGTTACCAAGTACGCACAGTGTGACCTAATTCGGCTTCTCGGATCAACAAGCACCAACTATTTAACTTTGTTCGACTTCACGAATCATAAAGGCTTGTATTTGAAGCCAATTGACTTCTCGGATCAACAAGTCTTTCAATTGACCCAATTCGACTTCTCGGATCAACAAGTATCCATAACTTGATCCGTTTGTTTTACCAAGTTGCCAAGTTCGCACAATGTGACCCAATTCGCCTTCTCGAATCAACAAGCACCAACTATTTGATTTCGTTCGACTTCACGAATCATTATGGTTTGTATTTGAACCCAATTGACTTCTCCGATTAACAAGTCTTTCAATAGACCCAATTCGGCTTCTCGGATCAACAAGTATCCATAAATTGATCCGTTTGTTTTACCAAGTCACCAAGTACGTACAATATGGCCCAATTCGCCTTCCCGGATCAACAAGCACCAACTATTTAACTCCGTTCGACTTCACGAATCATTAAGGTTTGTATTTGAACCCAATTGACTTCTCGGATCAACAAGTCTTTCAATTGACCCAATTCGTCTTCTCGGATCAATAAGTATCCATAACTTGATCCGTTTGTTTTACCAAGTTGCCAAGTACGCACAATGTGGCCCAATTCGCCTTCACCGAATTAACAAGCAACAACTATTTGATTTCGTTCGACTTCACGAATCATTATGGTTTTTATTTGAACCCAATTGACTTCTCCGATTAACAAGTCTTTCTATTGACCCAATTCGACTTCTCGGATCAACAAGTATCCATAACTTGATCCATTTGTTTTACCAAGTCACCAAGTACGTACAATGTGGCCCAATTCGCCTTCCCGGATCAACAAGCACCAACTATTTGACTCCGTTCGAATTCATGAATCATTAAGGTTTGTATTTGAACCCAATTGACTTCTCAGATCAACAAGTCTTTCAATTGACCCAATTCGTCTTCTTGGATCAATAAGTATCCATAACTTGATCCGTTTGTTTTACCAAGTCACCAAGTACGCACAATGTGACGTATTCGGCTTCTCGGATCAACAAGCACCAACTATTTGCCTCGATTTGATTCCACGAATCATTAAGGCTTGTATTTGACCACAATTGACTTCTCGAATCAACAAGTCTTCCATTTGACCCAATTCGGCTTCTCGGATCAACAAGCACCAACTATTTGATTCCGTTCGACTTCACAAATCATTAAGGCTTGTATTTGAACCCAATTGACTTCTCGGATCAACAAGTCTTTCAATTGACCCAATTCCGCTTCTCGGATCATCAAGTATCCATAACCTGATCCGTTTGTTTTACCAAGTCACCAATGTGACCCAATTCGGATTCTCGAATCAACAAGCACCAACTATTGGGACTTTGTTCGACTTCACGAATCATAATGGCTTGTATTTGAAGCCAATTGACTTCTCGGATCAACAAGTCTTTCAATTGACCCAATTCGACTTCTCGGATCAACAAGTATCCATAACTTGATCCGCTTATTTTACCAAGTCACTAAGTACGCACAATGTGACCTAATTCGGCTTCTCGGATCAACAAGCACCAACTATTTGACTCGATTCGATTCCACGAATCATTAAGGCTTGTATTTGACCACAATTGACTTCTCGAATCAACAAGTCTTCCATTTGACCCAATTCGGCTTCTCGAATCAACAAGTATCCATAACTTGATCCGTTTGTTTTACCAAGTTGCCAAATACGCACAATGTGACCCAATTCGCCTTCTCGAATCAACAAGCACCAACTATTTGACTCTGTTCGACTTCACGCATCATTAAGGCTTGTATTTGAAGCCAATTGACTTCTCGGATCAACAAGTCTTTCAATTGACCCAATGCGGCTTCTCGGATCAACAAGTATCCATAACTTGATCCGTTTGTTTTACCAAGTTACCAAGTACGCACAATGTGACCTAATTCGGCTTCTCGGATCAACAAGCACCAACTATTTGACTCAATTCGATTCCACGAATCATTATGGTTTGTATATGAACCCAATTGACTTCTTGGATTAAGAAGTCATTCAATTGACCCAATTCGGCTTCTCGGATCAACAAGTATCCATAACGTGATCCGTTTGTTTTACCAAGTCACCAAGTACATACAATGTGACCCAATTCGCCTTCCCGAATCAACAAGCACCAACTATTTGACTCCGTTCGACTTCACGAATCATTAAGGTTTGTATTTGAACCCAATTGACTTCTCGGATCAACAAGTCTTTCAATTGACCCAATTCGGCTTCTCGGATCAACAAGTATCCATAACTTGATCCGTTTGTTTTACCAAGTCACCAAGTACGCACATGTGACCTAATTCGGCTTCTCGGATCAACAAGCACCAACTATTTCACTCGATTCGATTCCACGAATCATTAAGGCTTGTATTTGACCACAATTGACTTCTCGAATCAACCGGTATTCCATTTGACCCAATTCGGCTTCTCGGATCAACACGTATCCATAACTTGATCCATTTGTTTTACCAAGTCACCGAGTACGCACAATGTGACCCAATTTGCATTCTCTGATCAACAAGCGCCAACTATTTGACTTTGTTCGACTTCACGAATCATAAAGGCTTGTATTTGAAGCCAAGTGACTTCTCGGATCAACAAGTCTTTCAATTGACCCAATTCGACTTCTCGAATCAACAAGTATCCATAACTTGATCCGTTTGTTTTACCAAGTTGCCAAGTACGCACAATGTGACCCAATTCGCCTTCTCGAATCAACAAGCACCAACTATTTGATTTCGTTCGACTTCACGAATCATTATGGTTTGTATTTGAACCCAATTGACTTCTCCGATTAACAAGTCTTTCAATTGACCCAATTCGGCTTCTCGGATCAACAAGTATCCATAACCTGATCCGTTTGTTTTACCAAGTCACCAAGTACGTACAATGTGGCCCAATTCGCCTTCCCGGATCAACAAGCACCAACTATTTGACTCCGTTCGACTTCACGAATCATTAAGGTTTGTATTTGAACCCAATTGACTTCTCGGATCAACAAGTCTTTCAATTGACCCAATTCGGCTTCTCGGATCAACAAGTATCCATAACTAGATCCGTTTGTTTTACCAAGTTACCAAGTACGCACAGTGTGACCTAATTCGGCTTCTCGGATCAACAAGCACCAACTATTTGACTCGATTCGATTCCACGAATCATTAAGGCTTGTATTTGACCACAATTGACTTCTCGAATCAACAAGTCTTCCATTTGACCCAATTCGGCTTCTCGGATCAACAAGTATCCATAAATTGATCCATACCAAGTCACCAAGTACGCACAATGTGACCCAATTCGCCTTCTCGGATCAACAAGCGCCAACTATTTGACTCTGTTCGACTTCACGAATCATAAAGGCTTGTATTTGAAGCCAATTGACTTCTCGGATCAACAAGTCTTTCAATTGACCCAATTCGGCTTCTCGGATCTACAAGTATGCATAACTTGATCCGTTTGTTTTACCAAGCCACCAAGTACGCATGGCTTCTCGGATCAACAAGCACAAATTATTTGACTCCGTTCGACTTCACGAATCACTAAGGCTTGTATTTGAACCCAATTGACTTCTCGGATCAACAAGTCTTTCTGTTGACCCAATTTGACTTCTCGGATCAACAAGTATCCATAACTTGATCCGTTTATTTTACCAAGTCGCCATGTACGCACAATGTGACCCAATTCACCTTCTCGAATCAACAAGCACCAACTATTTGACTCTGTTCGACTTCACGAATCATTATGGTTTATATTTGAACCCAATTGACTTCTCGGATTAACAAGTCTTTCAATTGACCCAATTCAGCTTCTCGGATCAACAAGTATCCATAACTTGATCCGTTTGTTTTACCAAGTCACCAAGTACGTACAATGTGACCCAATTCGCCTTCCCGGATCAACAAGGACCAACTATTTGACTCCGTTCGACTTCACGAATCATTAAGGTTTGTATTTGTACCCAATTGACTTCTCGGATCAACGAGTCTTTCAATTGATCCAATTCGGCTTCTCGGATCAACAAGTATCCATAACTTGATCTGTTTGTTTTACCAAGTCACCAAGTACGCACAATGTGACCTAATTCAGCTTCTCGGATCAACAAGCACCAACTATTTCACTCGATTCGATTCCACGAATCATTAAGGCTTGTATTTCACCACAATTGACTTCTCGAATCAACAGGTATTCCATTTGACCCAATTCGGCTTCTCGGATCAACAAGTATCCATAACTTGATCCATTTGTTTTACCAAGTCACCGAGTACGGACAATGTGACCCAATTCGCATTCTCGGATCAACAAGCGCCAACTATTTAACTTTGTTCGACTTCAGGAATCATAAAGGCTTGTATTTGAAGCCAATTGACTTCTCGGATCAACAAGTCTTTTAATTGACCCAATTCGACTTCTCGGATCAACAAGTATCCATAACTTGATCCGTTTGTTTTACCAAGTTGCCAAGTTCGCACAATGTGACCCAATTCGCCTTCTCGAATCAACAAGCACCAACTATTTGATTTCGTTCGACTTCACGAATCATTATGGTTTGTATTTGAACCCAATTGACTTCTCCGATTAACAAGTCTTTCAATTGACCCAATTCGGCTTCTCGGATCAACAAGTATCCATAAATTGATCCGTTTGTTTTACCAAGTCACCAAGTACGTACAATATGGCCCAATTCGCCTTCCCGGATCAACAAGCACCAACTATTTAACTCCGTTCGACTTCACGAATCATTAAGGTTTGTATTTGAACCCAATTGACTTCTCGGATCAACAAGTCTTTCAATTGACCCAATTTGGCTTCTCGGATCAACAAGTATCCATAACTAGATCCGTTTGTTTTACCAAGTTAAATCATTAAGGCTTGTATTTGACCACAATTGACTTCTCGAATCAACAAATCTTCCATTTGACCCAATTCGGCTTCTCGGATCAACAAGTATCCATAACTTGATCCATTTGTTTTACCAAGTCACCGAGTACGCACAATGTGACCCAATTCGCATTCTCGGATCAACAAGCGCCAACTATTTGACTTTGTTCGACTTCACGAATCATAAAGGCTTGTATTTGAAGCCAATTGACTTCTCGGATCAACAAGTCTTTCAATTGACCCAATTCGACTTCTCGGATCAACAAGTATCCATAACTAGATCCGTTTGTTTTACTAAGTTGCCAAGTACGCACAATGTGACCCAATTCGCGTTCTCGAATCAACAAGCACCAACTATTTGATTTCGTTCGACTTCACGAATCATTATGGTTTGTATTTGAACCCAATTGACTTCTCCGATTAACAAGTCTTTCAATTGACCCAATTCGGCTTCTCGGATCAACAAGTATCCATAACCTGATCCGTTTGTTTTACCAAGTCACCAAGTACGTACAATGTGGCCCAATTCGCCTTCCCGGATCAACAAGCACCAACTATTTGACTCCGTTCGACTTCACGAATCATTAAGGTTTGTATTTGAACCCAATTGACTTCTCGGATCAACAAGTCTTTCAATTGACCCAATTCGGCTTCTCGGATCAACAAGTATCCATAACTAGATCCGTTTGTTTTACCAAGTTACCAAGTACGCACAGTGTGACCTAATTCGGCTTCTCGGATCAACAAGCACCAACTATTTAACTTTGTTCGACTTCACGAATCATAAAGGCTTGTATTTGAAGCCAATTGACTTCTCGGATCAACAAGTCTTTCAATTGACCCAATTCGACTTCTCGGATCAACAAGTATCCATAACTTGATCCGTTTGTTTTACCAAGTTGCCAAGTTCGCACAATGTGACCCAATTCGCCTTCTCGAATCAACAAGCACCAACTATTTGATTTCGTTCGACTTCACGAATCATTATGGTTTGTATTTGAACCCAATTGACTTCTCCGATTAACAAGTCTTTCAATAGACCCAATTCGGCTTCTCGGATCAACAAGTATCCATAAATTGATCCGTTTGTTTTACCAAGTCACCAAGTACGTACAATATGGCCCAATTCGCCTTCCCGGATCAACAAGCACCAACTATTTAACTCCGTTCGACTTCACGAATCATTAAGGTTTGTATTTGAACCCAATTGACTTCTCGGATCAACAAGTCTTTCAATTGACCCAATTCGTCTTCTCGGATCAATAAGTATCCATAACTTGATCCGTTTGTTTTACCAAGTTGCCAAGTACGCACAATGTGGCCCAATTCGCCTTCACCGAATTAACAAGCAACAACTATTTGATTTCGTTCGACTTCACGAATCATTATGGTTTTTATTTGAACCCAATTGACTTCTCCGATTAACAAGTCTTTCTATTGACCCAATTCGACTTCTCGGATCAACAAGTATCCATAACTTGATCCATTTGTTTTACCAAGTCACCAAGTACGTACAATGTGGCCCAATTCGCCTTCCCGGATCAACAAGCACCAACTATTTGACTCCGTTCGAATTCATGAATCATTAAGGTTTGTATTTGAACCCAATTGACTTCTCAGATCAACAAGTCTTTCAATTGACCCAATTCGTCTTCTTGGATCAATAAGTATCCATAACTTGATCCGTTTGTTTTACCAAGTCACCAAGTACGCACAATGTGACGTATTCGGCTTCTCGGATCAACAAGCACCAACTATTTGCCTCGATTTGATTCCACGAATCATTAAGGCTTGTATTTGACCACAATTGACTTCTCGAATCAACAAGTCTTCCATTTGACCCAATTCGGCTTCTCGGATCAACAAGCACCAACTATTTGATTCCGTTCGACTTCACAAATCATTAAGGCTTGTATTTGAACCCAATTGACTTCTCGGATCAACAAGTCTTTCAATTGACCCAATTCCGCTTCTCGGATCATCAAGTATCCATAACCTGATCCGTTTGTTTTACCAAGTCACCAATGTGACCCAATTCGGATTCTCGAATCAACAAGCACCAACTATTGGGACTTTGTTCGACTTCACGAATCATAATGGCTTGTATTTGAAGCCAATTGACTTCTCGGATCAACAAGTCTTTCAATTGACCCAATTCGACTTCTCGGATCAACAAGTATCCATAACTTGATCCGCTTATTTTACCAAGTCACTAAGTACGCACAATGTGACCTAATTCGGCTTCTCGGATCAACAAGCACCAACTATTTGACTCGATTCGATTCCACGAATCATTAAGGCTTGTATTTGACCACAATTGACTTCTCGAATCAACAAGTCTTCCATTTGACCCAATTCGGCTTCTCGAATCAACAAGTATCCATAACTTGATCCGTTTGTTTTACCAAGTTGCCAAATACGCACAATGTGACCCAATTCGCCTTCTCGAATCAACAAGCACCAACTATTTGACTCTGTTCGACTTCACGCATCATTAAGGCTTGTATTTGAAGCCAATTGACTTCTCGGATCAACAAGTCTTTCAATTGACCCAATGCGGCTTCTCGGATCAACAAGTATCCATAACTTGATCCGTTTGTTTTACCAAGTTACCAAGTACGCACAATGTGACCTAATTCGGCTTCTCGGATCAACAAGCACCAACTATTTGACTCAATTCGATTCCACGAATCATTATGGTTTGTATATGAACCCAATTGACTTCTTGGATTAAGAAGTCATTCAATTGACCCAATTCGGCTTCTCGGATCAACAAGTATCCATAACATGATCCGTTTGTTTTACCAAGTCACCAAGTACATACAATGTGACCCAATTCGCCTTCCCGAATCAACAAGCACCAACTATTTGACTCCGTTCGACTTCACGAATCATTAAGGTTTGTATTTGAACCCAATTGACTTCTCGGATCAACAAGTCTTTCAATTGACCCAATTCGGCTTCTCGGATCAACAAGTATCCATAACTTGATCCGTTTGTTTTACCAAGTCACCAAGTACGCACATGTGACCTAATTCGGCTTCTCGGATCAACAAGCACCAACTATTTCACTCGATTCGATTCCACGAATCATTAAGGCTTGTATTTGACCACAATTGACTTCTCGAATCAACCGGTATTCCATTTGACCCAATTCGGCTTCTCGGATCAACACGTATCCATAACTTGATCCATTTGTTTTACCAAGTCACCGAGTACGCACAATGTGACCCAATTTGCATTCTCTGATCAACAAGCGCCAACTATTTGACTTTGTTCGACTTCACGAATCATAAAGGCTTGTATTTGAAGCCAAGTGACTTCTCGGATCAACAAGTCTTTCAATTGACCCAATTCGACTTCTCGAATCAACAAGTATCCATAACTTGATCCGTTTGTTTTACCAAGTTGCCAAGTACGCACAATGTGACCCAATTCGCCTTCTCGAATCAACAAGCACCAACTATTTGATTTCGTTCGACTTCACGAATCATTATGGTTTGTATTTGAACCCAATTGACTTTTCCGATTAACAAGTCTTTCAATTGACCCAATTCGGCTTCTCGGATCAACAAGTATCCATAACCTGATCCGTTTGTTTTACCAAGTCACCAAGTACGTACAATGTGGCCCAATTCGCCTTCCCGGATCAACAAGCACCAACTATTTGACTCCGTTCGACTTCACGAATCATTAAGGTTTGTATTTGATCGCAATTGACTTCTCGGATCAACAAGCCTTTCAATTGACCCAATTCGGCTTCTCGGATCAACAAGTATCCATAACTTGATCCGTTTGTTTTACCAAGTTACCAAGTACGCACAATGTGACCTAATTCGGTTTCTCGGATCAACAAGCACCAACTATTTGACTCGATTCGATTCCACGAATCATTAAGGCTTGTATTTGACCACAATTGACTTCTCGAATCAACAAGTCTTCCATTTGACCCAATTCGGCTTCTCGGATCAACAAGTATCCATAACTTGATCCATTTGTTTTACCAAGTCACCAAGTACGCACAATGTGACCCAATTCGCCTTCTCGGATCAACAAGCGCCAACTATTTGACTCTGTTCGACTTCACGAATCATAAAGGCTTGTATTTGAAGCCAATTGACTTCTCGGATCAACAAGTCTTTCAATTGACCCAATTCGGCTTCTCGGATCTACAAGTATGCATAACTTGATCCGTTTGTTTTACCAAGCCACCATGTAAGCATGGCTTCTCGGATCAACAAGCACAAATTATTTGACTCCGTTCGACTTCACGAATCACTAAGGCTTGTATTTGAACCCAATTGACTTCTCGGATCAACAAGTCTTTCTGTTGACCCAATTTGACTTGTCGGATCAACAAGTATCCATAACTTGATCCGTTTATTTTACCAAGTCGCCAAGTACGCACAATGTGACCCAATTCACCTTCTCGAATCAACAAGCACCAACTATTTGACTCTGTTCGACTTCACGAATCATTATGGTTTATATTTGAACCCAATTGACTTCTCGGATTAACAAGTCTTTCAATTGACCCAATTCGGCTTCTCGAATCAACAAGTATCCATAACTTGATCCGTTTGTTTTACCAAGTCACCAAGTACGTACAATGTGACCCAATTCGCCTTCCCGGATCAACAAGGACCAATTATTTGACTCCGTTCGACTTCACGAATCATTAAGGTTTGTATTTGAACCCAATTGACTTCTCGGATCAACGACTCTTTCAATTGACCCAATTCGGCTTCTCGGATCAACAAGTATCCATAACTTGATCCGTTTGTTTTACCAAGTCACCAAGTACGCACATGTGACCTAATTCGGCTTCTCGGATCAACAAGCACCAACTATTTCACTCGATTCGATTCCACGAATCATTAAGGCTTGTATTTGACCACAATTAACTTCTCGAATCAACGAGTCTTTCAATTGATCCAATTCGGCTTCTCGGATCAACAAGTATCCATAACTTGATCCGTTTGTTTTACCAAGTCACCAAGTACGCACAATGTGACCTAATTCGGCTTCTCGGATCAACAAGCACCAACTATTTCACTCGATTCGATTCCACGAATCATTAAGGCTTGTATTTGACCATATTTGACTTCTCGAATCAACAGGTATTCCATTTGACCCAATTCGGCTTCTCGGATCAACAAGTATCCATAACTTGATCCATTTGTTTTACCAAGTCACCGAGTACGCACAATGTGACCCAATTCGCATTCTCGGATCAACAAGCGCCAACTATTTAACTTTGTTCGACTTCACGAATCATAAAGGCTTGTATTTGAAGCCAATTGACTTCTCGGATCAACAAGTCTTTCAATTGACCCAATTCGACTTCTCGGATCAACAAGTATCCATAACTTGATCCGTTTGTTTTACCAAGTTGCCAAGTACGCACAATGTGACCCAATTTGCCTTCTCGAATCAACAAGCACCAACTATTTGATTTCGTTCGACTTCACGAATCATTATGGATTGTATTTGAACCCAATTGACTTCTCCGATTAACAAGTCTTTCAATTGACCCAATTCGGCTTCTCGGATCAACAAGTATCCATAACTTGATCCATTTGTTTTACCAAGTCACCGAGTACGCACAATGTGACCCAATTCGCATTCTCGGATCAACAAGCGCCAACTATTTAACTTTGTTCGACTTCACGAATCATAAAGGCTTGTATTTGAAGCCAATTGACTTCTCGGATCAACAAGTCTTTCAATTGACCCAATTCGACTTCTCGGATCAACAAGTATCCATAACTTGATCCGTTTGTTTTATTAAGTTGCCAAGTACGCACAATGTGACCCAATTTGCCTTGTCGAATCAACAAGCACCAACTATTTGATTTCGTTCGACTTCACGAATCATTATGGATTGTATTTGAACCCAATTGACTTCTCCGATTAACAAGCCTTTCAATTGAGCAAATTCCGCTTCTCGGATCATGAAGTATCCATAACCTGATCCGTTTGTTTTACCAAGTCACCAAGTATGCATAATGTGACCCAATTCGGATTCTCGAATCAACAAGCACCAACTATTTGGACTTTGTTCGACTTCACGAATCATAATGGCTTGTATT
This sequence comes from Ajuga chamaepitys, assembly GCA_958295605.1. Lineage (NCBI taxonomy): Eukaryota > Viridiplantae > Streptophyta > Magnoliopsida > Lamiales > Lamiaceae > Ajuga > Ajuga chamaepitys. The sequence continues at coordinate 25,986,428 of OY282503.1, forward strand.
TGAAGCCAATTGACTTCTCGGATCAACAAGTCTTTCAATTGACCCAATTCGACTTCTCGGATCAACAAGTATCCATAACTTGATCTGCTTATTTTACCAAGTCACTAAGTACGCACAATGTGACCTAATTCGGCTTCTCGGATCAACAAGCACCAACTATTTGACTCAATTCGATTCCACGAATCATTATGGTTTGTATATGAACCCAATTGACTTCTTGGATTAAGAAGTCATTCAATTGACCCAATTCGGCTTCTCGGATCAACAAGTATCCATAACGTGATCCGTTTGTTTTACCAAGTCACCAAGTACATACAATGTGACCCAATTCGCCTTCCCGAATCAACAAGCACCAACTATTTGACTCCGTTCGACTTCACGAATCATTAAGGTTTGTATTTGAACCCAATTGACTTCTCGGATCAACAAGTCTTTCAATTGACCCAATTCGGCTTCTCGGATCAACAAGTATCCATAACTTGATCCGTTTGTTTTACCAAGTCACCAAGTACGCACATGTGACCTAATTCGGCTTCTCGGATCAACAAGCACCAACTATTTCACTCGATTCGATTCCACGAATCATTAAGGCTTGTATTTGACCACAATTGACTTCTCGAATCAACCGGTATTCCATTTGACCCAATTCGGCTTCTCGGATCAACACGTATCCATAACTTGATCCATTTGTTTTACCAAGTCACCGAGTACGCACAATGTGACCCAATTTGCATTCTCTGATCAACAAGCGCCAACTATTTGACTTTGTTCGACTTCACGAATCATAAAGGCTTGTATTTGAAGCCAAGTGACTTCTCGGATCAACAAGTCTTTCAATTGACCCAATTCGACTTCTCGAATCAACAAGTATCCATAACTTGATCCGTTTGTTTTACCAAGTTGCCAAGTACGCACAATGTGACCCAATTCGCCTTCTCGAATCAACAAGCACCAACTATTTGATTTCGTTCGACTTCACGAATCATTATGGTTTGTATTTGAACCCAATTGACTTTTCCGATTAACAAGTCTTTCAATTGACCCAATTCGGCTTCTCGGATCAACAAGTATCCATAACCTGATCCGTTTGTTTTACCAAGTCACCAAGTACGTACAATGTGGCCCAATTCGCCTTCCCGGATCAACAAGCACCAACTATTTGACTCCGTTCGACTTCACGAATCATTAAGGTTTGTATTTGATCGCAATTGACTTCTCGGATCAACAAGCCTTTCAATTGACCCAATTCGGCTTCTCGGATCAACAAGTATCCATAACTTGATCCGTTTGTTTTACCAAGTTACCAAGTACGCACAATGTGACCTAATTCGGTTTCTCGGATCAACAAGCACCAACTATTTGACTCGATTCGATTCCACGAATCATTAAGGCTTGTATTTGACCACAATTGACTTCTCGAATCAACAAGTCTTCCATTTGACCCAATTCGGCTTCTCGGATCAACAAGTATCCATAACTTGATCCATTTGTTTTACCAAGTCACCAAGTACGCACAATGTGACCCAATTCGCCTTCTCGGATCAACAAGCGCCAACTATTTGACTCTGTTCGACTTCACGAATCATAAAGGCTTGTATTTGAAGCCAATTGACTTCTCGGATCAACAAGTCTTTCAATTGACCCAATTCGGCTTCTCGGATCTACAAGTATGCATAACTTGATCCGTTTGTTTTACCAAGCCACCATGTACGCATGGCTTCTCGGATCAACAAGCACAAATTATTTGACTCCGTTCGACTTCACGAATCACTAAGGCTTGTATTTGAACCCAATTGACTTCTCGGATCAACAAGTCTTTCTGTTGACCCAATTTGACTTGTCGGATCAACAAGTATCCATAACTTGATCCGTTTATTTTACCAAGTCGCCAAGTACGCACAATGTGACCCAATTCACCTTCTCGAATCAACAAGCACCAACTATTTGACTCTGTTCGACTTCACGAATCATTATGGTTTATATTTGAACCCAATTGACTTCTCGGATTAACAAGTCTTTCAATTGACCCAATTCGGCTTCTCGAATCAACAAGTATCCATAACTTGATCCGTTTGTTTTACCAAGTCACCAAGTACGTACAATGTGACCCAATTCGCCTTCCCGGATCAACAAGGACCAATTATTTGACTCCGTTCGACTTCACGAATCATTAAGGTTTGTATTTGAACCCAATTGACTTCTCGGATCAACGAGTCTTTCAATTGATCCAATTCGGCTTCTCGGATCAACAAGTATCCATAACTTGATCCGTTTGTTTTACCAAGTCACCAAGTACGCACAATGTGACCTAATTCGGCTTCTCGGATCAACAAGCACCAACTATTTCACTCGATTCGATTCCACGAATCATTAAGGCTTGTATTTGACCATAATTGACTTCTCGAATCAACAGGTATTCCATTTGACCCAATTCGCCTTCTCGGATCAACAAGTATCCATAACTTGATCCATTTGTTTTACCAAGTCACCGAGTACGCACAATGTGACCCAATTCGCATTCTCGGATCAACAAGCGCCAACTATTTAACTTTGTTCGACTTCACGAATCATAAAGGCTTGTATTTGAAGCCAATTGACTTCTCGGATCAACAAGTCTTTCAATTGACCCAATTCGACTTCTCGGATCAACAAGTATCCATAACTTGATCCGTTTGTTTTATTAAGTTGCCAAGTACGCACAATGTGACCCAATTTGCCTTGTCGAATCAACAAGCACCAACTATTTGATTTCGTTCGACTTCACGAATCATTATGGATTGTATTTGAACCCAATTGACTTCTCCGATTAACAAGCCTTTCAATTGAGCCAATTCCGCTTCTCGGATCATGAAGTATCCATAACCTGATCCGTTTGTTTTACCAAGTCACCAAGTATGCATAATGTGACCCAATTCGGATTCTCGAATCAACAAGCACCAACTATTTGGACTTTGTTCGACTTCACGAATCATAATGGCTTGTATTTGAAGCCAATTGACTTCTCGGATCAACAAGTCTTTCAATTGACCCAATTCGACTTCTCGGATCAACAAGTATCCATAACTTGATCTGCTTATTTTACCAAGTCACTAAGTACGCACAATGTGACCTAATTCGGCTTCTCGGATCAACAAGCACCAACTATTTGACTCGATTCGATTCCACGAATCATTAAGGCTTGTATTTGACCACAATTGACTTCTCGAATCAACAAGTCTTCCATTTGACCCAATTCGGCTTCTTGGATCAACAAGTATCCATAACTTGATCCATTTGTTTTACCAAGTCACCAAGTACGCACAATGTGACCCAATTCGCTTTCTCGGATCAACAAGCGCCAACTATTTGACTCTGTTCAACTTCACGAATCATAAAGGCTTGTATTTGAAGCCAATTGACTTCTCAGATCAACAAGTCTTTCAATTGATCCAATTCGGCTTCTCGGATCAACAAGTATCCATAACTTGATCCATTTGTTTTACCAAGTCACCAAGTACGCACAATGTGACCCAATTCGCCTTCTCGGATCAACAAGCGCCAACTATTTGACTCTGTTAGACTTCACGAATCATAAAGGCTTGTATTTGAAGCCAATTGACTTCTCGGATCAACAAGTCTTTCAATTGACCCAATTTGGCTTCTCGGATCTACAAGTATGCATAACTTGATCCGTTTGTTTTACCAAGCCACCAAGTACGCATGGCTTCTCGGATCAACAAGCACAAATTATTTGACTCCGTTCGACTTCACGAATCATTAAGGCTTGTATTTGAACCCAATTGACTTCTCGGATCAACAAGTCTTTCTGTTGACCCAATTCGACTTCTCGGATCAACAAGTATCCATAACTTGATCCGTTTATTTTACCAAGTCGCCAAGTACGCACAATGTGACCCAATTCACCTTCTCGAATCAACAAGCACCAACTATTTGACTCTGTTCGACTTCACGAATCATTATGGTTTATATTTGAACCCAATTGACTTCTCGGATTAACAAGTCTTTCAATTGACCCAATTCGGCTTCTCGGATCAACAAGTATCCATAACGTGATCCGTTTGTTTTACCAAGTCACCAAGTACGTACAATGTGACCCAATTCGCCTTCCCGGATCAACAAGGACCAACTATTTGACTCCGTTCAACTTCACGAATCATTAAAGTTTGTATTTGAACCCAATTGACTTCTCGGATCAACGAGTCTTTCAATTGATCCAATTCGGCTTCTCGGATCAACAAGTGTCCATAACTTGATCCGTTTGTTTTACCAAGTCAGCAAGTGCGCACAATGTGACCAAATTCGGCTTCTCGGATCAACAAGCACCAACTATTTCACTCGATTCGATTCCACGAATCATTAAGGCTTGTATTTGACCACAATTGACTTCTCGAATCAACCGGTATTCCATTTGACCCAATTCGGCTTCTCGGATCAACACGTATCCATAACTTGATCCATTTGTTTTACCAAGTCACCGAGTACGCACAATGTGACCCAATTTGCATTCTCTGATCAACAAGCGCCAACTATTTGACTTTGTTCGACTTCACGAATCATAAAGGCTTGTATTTGAAGCCAAGTGACTTCTCGGATCAACAAGTCTTTCAATTGACCCAATTCGACTTCTCGAATCAACAAGTATCCATAACTTGATCCGTTTGTTTTACCAAGTTGCCAAGTACGCACAATGTGACCCAATTCGCCTTCTCGAATCAACAAGCACCAACTATTTGATTTCGTTCGACTTCACGAATCATTATGGTTTGTATTTGAACCCAATTGACTTTTCCGATTAACAAGTCTTTCAATTGACCCAATTCGGCTTCTCGGATCAACAAGTATCCATAACCTGATCCGTTTGTTTTACCAAGTCACCAAGTACGTACAATGTGACCCAATTCGCCTTCCCGGATCAACAAGGACCAACTATTTGACTCCGTTCAACTTCACGAATCATTAAAGTTTGTATTTGAACCCAATTGACTTCTCGGATCAACGAGTCTTTCAATTGATCCAATTCGGCTTCTCGGATCAACAAGTGTCCATAACTTGATCCGTTTGTTTTACCAAGTCACCAAGTACGCACATGTGACCTAATTCGGCTTCTCGGATCAACAAGCACCAACTATTTCACTCGATTCGATTCCACGAATCATTAAGGCTTGTATTTGACCACAATTGACTTCTCGAATCAACCGGTATTCCATTTGACCCAATTCGGCTTCTCGGATCAACACGTATCCATAACTTGATCCATTTGTTTTACCAAGTCACCGAGTACGCACAATGTGACCCAATTTGCATTCTCTGATCAACAAGCGCCAACTATTTGACTTTGTTCGACTTCACGAATCATAAAGGCTTGTATTTGAAGCCAAGTGACTTCTCGGATCAACAAGTCTTTCAATTGACCCAATTCGACTTCTCGAATCAACAAGTATCCATAACTTGATCCGTTTGTTTTACCAAGTTGCCAAGTACGCACAATGTGACCCAATTCGCCTTCTCGAATCAACAAGCACCAACTATTTGATTTCGTTCGACTTCACGAATCATTATGGTTCGTATTTGAACCCAATTGACTTTTCCGATTAACAAGTCTTTCAATTGACCCAATTCGGCTTCTCGGATCAACAAGTATCCATAACCTGATCCGTTTGTTTTACCAAGTCACCAAGTACGTACAATGTGGCCCAATTCGCCTTCCCGGATCAACAAGCACCAACTATTTGACTCCGTTCGACTTCACGAATCATTAAGGTTTGTATTTGATCGCAATTGACTTCTCGGATCAACAAGCCTTTCAATTGACCCAATTCGGCTTCTCGGATCAACAAGTATCCATAACTTGATCCGTTTGTTTTACCAAGTTACCAAGTACGCACAATGTGACCTAATTCGGTTTCTCGGATCAACAAGCACCAACTATTTGACTCGATTCGATTCCACGAATCATTAAGGCTTGTATTTGACCACAATTGACTTCTCGAATCAACAAGTCTTCCATTTGACCCAATTCGGCTTCTCGGATCAACAAGTATCCATAACTTGATCCATTTGTTTTACCAAGTCACCAAGTACGCACAATGTGACCCAATTCGCCTTCTCGGATCAACAAGCGCCAACTATTTGACTCTGTTCGACTTCACGAATCATAAAGGCTTGTATTTGAAGCCAATTGACTTCTCGGATCAACAAGTCTTTCAATTGACCCAATTCGGCTTCTCGGATCTACAAGTATGCATAACTTGATCCGTTTGTTTTACCAAGCCACCATGTACGCATGGCTTCTCGGATCAACAAGCACAAATTATTTGACTCCGTTCGACTTCACGAATCACTAAGGCTTGTATTTGAACCCAATTGACTTCTCGGATCAACAAGTCTTTCTGTTGACCCAATTTGACTTGTCGGATCAACAAGTATCCATAACTTGATCCGTTTATTTTACCAAGTCGCCAAGTACGCACAATGTGACCCAATTCACCTTCTCGAATCAACAAGCACCAACTATTTGACTCTGTTCGACTTCACGAATCATTATGGTTTATATTTGAACCCAATTGACTTCTCGGATTAACAAGTCTTTCAATTGACCCAATTCGGCTTCTCGAATCAACAAGTATCCATAACTTGATCCGTTTGTTTTACCAAGTCACCAAGTACGTACAATGTGACCCAATTCGCCTTCCCGGATCAACAAGGACCAATTATTTGACTCCGTTCGACTTCACGAATCATTAAGGTTTGTATTTGAACCCAATTGACTTCTCGGATCAACGAGTCTTTCAATTGATCCAATTCGGCTTCTCGGATCAACAAGTATCCATAACTTGATCCGTTTGTTTTACCAAGTCACCAAGTACGCACAATGTGACCTAATTCGGCTTCTCGGATCAACAAGCACCAACTATTTCACTCGATTCGATTCCACGAATCATTAAGGCTTGTATTTGACCATAATTGACTTCTCGAATCAACAGGTATTCCATTTGACCCAATTCGCCTTCTCGGATCAACAAGTATCCATAACTTGATCCATTTGTTTTACCAAGTCACCGAGTACGCACAATGTGACCCAATTCGCATTCTCGGATCAACAAGCGCCAACTATTTAACTTTGTTCGACTTCACGAATCATAAAGGCTTGTATTTGAAGCCAATTGACTTCTCGGATCAACAAGTCTTTCAATTGACCCAATTCGACTTCTCGGATCAACAAGTATCCATAACTTGATCCGTTTGTTTTATTAAGTTGCCAAGTACGCACAATGTGACCCAATTTGCCTTGTCGAATCAACAAGCACCAACTATTTGATTTCGTTCGACTTCACGAATCATTATGGATTGTATTTGAACCCAATTGACTTCTCCGATTAACAAGCCTTTCAATTGAGCCAATTCTGCTTCTCGGATCATGAAGTATCCATAACCTGATCCGTTTGTTTTACCAAGTCACCAAGTATGCATAATGTGACCCAATTCGGATTCTCGAATCAACAAGCACCAACTATTTGGACTTTGTTCGACTTCACGAATCATAATGGCTTGTATTTGAAGCCAATTGACTTCTCGGATCAACAAGTCTTTCAATTGACCCAATTCGACTTCTCGGATCAACAAGTATCCATAACTTGATCTGCTTATTTTACCAAGTCACTAAGTACGCACAATGTGACCTAATTCGGCTTCTCGGATCAACAAGCACCAACTATTTGACTCGATTCGATTCCACGAATCATTAAGGCTTGTATTTGACCACAATTGACTTCTCGAATCAACAAGTCTTCCATTTGACCCAATTCGGCTTCTTGGATCAACAAGTATCCATAACTTGATCCATTTGTTTTACCAAGTCACCAAGTACGCACAATGTGACCCAATTCGCTTTCTCGGATCAACAAGCGCCAACTATTTGACTCTGTTCAACTTCACGAATCATAAAGGCTTGTATTTGAAGCCAATTGACTTCTCAGATCAACAAGTCTTTCAATTGATCCAATTCGGCTTCTCGGATCAACAAGTATCCATAACTTGATCCATTTGTTTTACCAAGTCACCAAGTACGCACAATGTGACCCAATTCGCCTTCTCGGATCAACAAGCGCCAACTATTTGACTCTGTTAGACTTCACGAATCATAAAGGCTTGTATTTGAAGCCAATTGACTTCTCGGATCAACAAGTCTTTCAATTGACCCAATTTGGCTTCTCGGATCTACAAGTATGCATAACTTGATCCGTTTGTTTTACCAAGCCACCAAGTACGCATGGCTTCTCGGATCAACAAGCACAAATTATTTGACTCCGTTCGACTTCACGAATCATTAAGGCTTGTATTTGAACCCAATTGACTTCTCGGATCAACAAGTCTTTCTGTTGACCCAATTCGACTTCTCGGATCAACAAGTATCCATAACTTGATCCGTTTATTTTACCAAGTCGCCAAGTACGCACAATGTGACCCAATTCACCTTCTCGAATCAACAAGCACCAACTATTTGACTCTGTTCGACTTCACGAATCATTATGGTTTATATTTGAACCCAATTGACTTCTCGGATTAACAAGTCTTTCAATTGACCCAATTCGGCTTCTCGGATCAACAAGTATCCATAACGTGATCCGTTTGTTTTACCAAGTCACCAAGTACGTACAATGTGACCCAATTCGCCTTCCCGGATCAACAAGGACCAACTATTTGACTCCGTTCAACTTCACGAATCATTAAAGTTTGTATTTGAACCCAATTGACTTCTCGGATCAACGAGTCTTTCAATTGATCCAATTCGGCTTCTCGGATCAACAAGTGTCCATAACTTGATCCGTTTGTTTTACCAAGTCAGCAAGTGCGCACAATGTGACCAAATTCGGCTTCTCGGATCAACAAGCACCAACTATTTGAATCGATTCTATTCCACGAATCATTAAGGCTTGTATTTGACCACAATTGACTTCTCGAATCAACAGGTATTCCATTTGACCCAATTCGGCTTCTCGGATCAACAAGTATCCATAACTTGATCCATTTGTTTTACCAAGTCACCGAGTACGCACAATGTGACCCAATTCGCATTCTTGGATCAACAAGCACCAACTATTTGACTCTGTTCAACTTCACGAATCATAAAGGCTTGTATTTGAAGCCAATTGACTTCTCGGATCAACAAGTCTTTCAATCGACCCAATTCGACTTCTCGGATCAACAAGTATCCATAACTTGATCCATTTGTTTTACCAAGTCACCAAGTACGCACAATGTGATCCAATTCGCCTTCTCGGATCAACAAGCACCAATTATTTGACTCCGTTCGACTTCACGAATCATTAAGGCTTGTATTTGAACCCAATTGACTTCTCGGATCAACAAGTCTTTCAATTTACCCAATTCAGCTTCTCGGATCAACAAGTATCCACAACTTGATCTGTTTGTTCTACCAAGTCACCAAGTACGTACAATGTGACCCAATTCGCCTTCCCGGATCAACAAGCACCAATGATTTGACTCCGTACGACTTCACGAATCATTAAGGCTTGTATTTGAACCCAATTGACTTCTCGGATCAACAAGTCTTTCTGTTGACCCAATTCTACTTCTCGGATCAACAAGTATCCATAACTTGATCCGTTTATTTTACCAAGTCGCCAAGTACGCACAATGTGACACAATTCGCCTTCTCGAATCAACAAGCACCAACTATTTGACTCCGCTCGACTTCACGAATCATTATGGTTTGTATATGAACCCAATTGACTTCTTGGATTAACAAGTCATTCAATTGACCCAATTCGGCTTCTCGGATCAACAAGTATCCATAACGTGATCCGTTTGTTTTACCAAGTCACCAAGTATATACAATGTGACCCAATTCGCCTTCCCGAATCAACAAGCACCAACTATTTGACTCCGTTCGACTTCACGAATCATTAAGGTTTGTATTTGAACCCAATTGACTTCTCGGATGAACAAGTCTTTCAATTGACCCAATTCGGCTTCTCGGATCAACAAGTATCCATAACTTGATCCGTTTGTTTTACCAAGTCACCAAGTACGCACATGTGACCTAATTCGGCTTCTCGGATCAACAAGCACCAACTATTTCACTCGATTCGATTCCACGAATCATTAAGGCTTGTATTTGACCACAATTGACTTCTCGAATCAACGAGTCTTTCAATTGATCCAATTCGGCTTCTCGGATCAACAAGTATCCATAACTTGATCCGTTTGTTTTACCAAGTCACCAAGTACGCACAATGTGACCTAATTCGGCTTCTCGGATCAACAAGCACCAACTATTTCACTCGATTCGATTCCACGAATCATTAAGGCTTGTATTTGACCATATTTGACTTCTCGAATCAACAGGTATTCCATTTGACCCAATTCGGCTTCTCGGATCAACAAGTATCCATAACTTGATCCATTTGTTTTACCAAGTCACCGAGTACGCACAATGTGACCCAATTCGCATTCTCGGATCAACAAGCGCCAACTATTTAACTTTGTTCGACTTCACGAATCATAAAGGCTTGTATTTGAAGCCAATTGACTTCTCGGATCAACAAGTCTTTCAATTGACCCAATTCGACTTCTCGGATCAACAAGTATCCATAACTTGATCCGTTTGTTTTACCAAGTTGCCAAGTACGCACAATGTGACCCAATTTGCCTTCTCGAATCAACAAGCACCAACTATTTGATTTCGTTCGACTTCACGAATCATTATGGATTGTATTTGAACCCAATTGACTTCTCCGATTAACAAGTCTTTCAATTGACCCAATTCGGCTTCTCGGATCAACAAGTATCCATAACTTGATCCATTTGTTTTACCAAGTCACCGAGTACGCACAATGTGACCCAATTCGCATTCTCGGATCAACAAGCGCCAACTATTTAACTTTGTTCGACTTCACGAATCATAAAGGCTTGTATTTGAAGCCAATTGACTTCTCGGATCAACAAGTCTTTCAATTGACCCAATTCGACTTCTCGGATCAACAAGTATCCATAACTTGATCCGTTTGTTTTATTAAGTTGCCAAGTACGCACAATGTGACCCAATTTGCCTTGTCGAATCAACAAGCACCAACTATTTGATTTCGTTCGACTTCACGAATCATTATGGATTGTATTTGAACCCAATTGACTTCTCCGATTAACAAGCCTTTCAATTGAGCAAATTCCGCTTCTCGGATCATGAAGTATCCATAACCTGATCCGTTTGTTTTACCAAGTCACCAAGTATGCATAATGTGACCCAATTCGGATTCTCGAATCAACAAGCACCAACTATTTGGACTTTGTTCGACTTCACGAATCATAATGGCTTGTATTTGAAGCCAATTGACTTCTCGGATCAACAAGTCTTTCAATTGACCCAATTCGACTTCTCGGATCAACAAGTATCCATAACTTGATCTGCTTATTTTACCAAGTCACTAAGTACGCACAATGTGACCTAATTCGGCTTCTCGGATCAACAAGCACCAACTATTTGACTCGATTCGATTCCACGAATCATTAAGGCTTGTATTTGACCACAATTGACTTCTCGAATCAACAAGTCTTCCATTTGACCCAATTCGGCTTCTTGGATCAACAAGTATCCATAACTTGATCCATTTGTTTTACCAAGTCACCAAGTACGCACAATGTGACCCAATTCGCTTTCTCGGATCAACAAGCGCCAACTATTTGACTCTGTTCAACTTCACGAATCATAAAGGCTTGTATTTGAAGCCAATTGACTTCTCAGATCAACAAGTCTTTCAATTGATCCAATTCGGCTTCTCGGATCAACAAGTATCCATAACTTGATCCATTTGTTTTACCAAGTCACCAAGTACGCACAATGTGACCCAATTCGCCTTCTCGGATCAACAAGCGCCAACTATTTGACTCTGTTAGACTTCACGAATCATAAAGGCTTGTATTTGAAGCCAATTGACTTCTCGGATCAACAAGTCTTTCAATTGACCCAATTTGGCTTCTCGGATCTACAAGTATGCATAACTTGATCCGTTTGTTTTACCAAGCCACCAAGTACGCATGGCTTCTCGGATCAACAAGCACAAATTATTTGACTCCGTTCGACTTCACGAATCACTAAGGCTTGTATTAGAACCCAATTGACTTCTCGGATCAACAAGTCTTTCTGTTGACCCAATTTGACTTGTCGGATCAACAAGTATCCATAACTTGATCCGTTTATTTTACCAAGTCGCCAAGTACGCACAATGTGACCCGATTCACCTTCTCGAATCAACAAGCACCAACTATTTGACTCTGTTCGACTTCACGAATCATTATGGTTTATATTTGAACCCAATTGACTTCTCGGATCAACAAGTCTTTCAATCGACCCAATTCGACTTCTCGGATCAACAAGTATCCATAACTTGATCCATTTGTTTTACCAAGTCACCAAGTACGCACAATGTGATCCAATTCGCCTTCTCGGATCAACAAGCACCAATTATTTGACTCCGTTCGACTTCACGAATCATTAAGGCTTGTATTTGAACCCAATTGACTTCTCGGATCAACAAGTCTTTCAATTTACCCAATTCAGCTTCTCGGATCAACAAGTATCCACAACTTGATCTGTTTGTTCTACCAAGTCACCAAGTACGTACAATGTGACCCAATTCGCCTTCCCGGATCAACAAGCACCAATGATTTGACTCCGTACGACTTCACGAATCATTAAGGCTTGTATTTGAACCCAATTGACTTCTCGGATCAACAAGTCTTTCTGTTGACCCAATTCTACTTCTCGGATCAACAAGTATCCATAACTTGATCCGTTTATTTTACCAAGTCGCCAAGTACGCACAATGTGACACAATTCGCCTTCTCGAATCAACAAGCACCAACTATTTGACTCCGCTCGACTTCACGAATCATTATGGTTTGTATATGAACCCAATTGACTTCTTGGATTAACAAGTCATTCAATTGACCCAATTCGGCTTCTCGGATCAACAAGTATCCATAACGTGATCCGTTTGTTTTACCAAGTCACCAAGTATATACAATGTGACCCAATTCGCCTTCCCGAATCAACAAGCACCAACTATTTGACTCCGTTCGACTTCACGAATCATTAAGGTTTGTATTTGAACCCAATTGACTTCTCGGATGAACAAGTCTTTCAATTGACCCAATTCGGCTTCTCGGATCAACAAGTATCCATAACTTGATCCGTTTGTTTTACCAAGTCACCAAGTACGCACATGTGACCTAATTCGGCTTCTCGGATCAACAAGCACCAACTATTTCACTCGATTCGATTCCACGAATCATTAAGGCTTGTATTTGACCACAATTGACTTCTCGAATCAACGAGTCTTTCAATTGATCCAATTCGGCTTCTCGGATCAACAAGTATCCATAACTTGATCCGTTTGTTTTACCAAGTCACCAAGTACGCACAATGTGACCTAATTCGGCTTCTCGGATCAACAAGCACCAACTATTTCACTCGATTCGATTCCACGAATCATTAAGGCTTGTATTTGACCATATTTGACTTCTCGAATCAACAGGTATTCCATTTGACCCAATTCGGCTTCTCGGATCAACAAGTATCCATAACTTGATCCATTTGTTTTACCAAGTCACCGAGTACGCACAATGTGACCCAATTCGCATTCTCGGATCAACAAGCGCCAACTATTTAACTTTGTTCGACTTCACGAATCATAAAGGCTTGTATTTGAAGCCAATTGACTTCTCGGATCAACAAGTCTTTCAATTTACCCAATTCGACTTCTCGGATCAACAAGTATCCATAACTTGATCCGTTTGTTTTACCAAGTTGCCAAGTACGCACAATGTGACCCAATTTGCCTTCTCGAATCAACAAGCACCAACTATTTGATTTCGTTCGACTTCACGAATCATTATGGATTGTATTTGAACCCAATTGACTTCTCCGATTAACAAGTCTTTCAATTGACCCAATTCGGCTTCTCGGATCAACAAGTATCCATAACCTGATCCGTTTGTATTACCAAGTCACCAAGTACGTACAATGTGGCCCAATTCGCCTTCCCGGATCAACAAGCACCAACTATTTGACTCCGTTCGACATCACGAATCATTAAGGTTTGTATTTGAACCCAATTGACTTCTCGGATCAACAAGTCTTTCAATTGACCCAATTCGGCTTCTCGGATCAACAAGTATCCATAACTAGGTCCGTTTGTTTTACCAAGTTACCATGTATGCACAGTGTGACCTAATTCGGCTTCTCGGATCAACAAGCACCAACTATTTGACTCGATTCGATTCCATGAATCATTAAGGCTTGTATTTGACCACAATTGACTTCTCGAATCAGCAAGTCTTCCATTTGACCCAATTCGGCTTCTCGGATCAACAAGTATCCATAACTTGATCCATTTGTTTTACCAAGTCACCAAGTCCGCACAATGTGACCCAATTCGCCTTCTCGGATCAACAAGCGCCAACTATTTGACTCTGTTCGACTTCACGAATCATAAAGGCTTGTATTTGAAGCCAATTGACTTCTCGGATCAACAAGTCTTTCAATTGACCCAATTCGGCTTCTCGGATCTACAAGTATGCATAACTTGATCCGTTTGTTTTACCAAGCCACCATGTACGCATGGCTTCTCGGATCAACAAGCACAAATTATTCGACTCCGTTCGACTTCACGAATCACTAAGGCTTGTATTTGAACCCAATTGACTTCTCGGATCAACAAGTCTTTCTGTTGACCCAATTTGACTTGTCGGATCAACAAGTATCCATAACTTGATCCGTTTATTTTACCAAGTCGCCAAGTACGCACAATGTGACCCAATTCACCTTCTCGAATCAACAAGCACCAACTATTTGACTCTGTTCGACTTCACGAATCATTATGGTTTATATTTGAACCCAATTGACTTCTCGGATTAACAAGTCTTTCAATTGACCCAATTCGGCTTCTCGGATCAACAAGTATCCATAACTTGATCCGTTTGTTTTACCAAGTCACCAAGTACGTACAATGTGACCCAATTCGCCTTCCCGGATCAACAAGGACCAACTATTTGACTCCGTTCGACTTCACGAATCATTAAGGTTTGTATTTGAACCCAATTGACTTCTCGGATCAACGAGTCTTTCAATTGATCCAATTCGGCTTCTCGGATCAACAAGTATCCATAACTTGATCCGTTTGTTTTACCAAGTCACCAAGTACGCACAATGTGACCTAATTCGGCTTCTCGGATCAACAAGCACCAACTATTTCACTCGATTCGATTCCACGAATCATTAAGGCTTGTATTTGACCATAATTGACTTCTCGAATCAACAGGTATTCCATTTGACCCAATTCGCCTTCTCGGATCAACAAGTATCCATAACTTGATCCATTTATTTTACCAAGTCACCGAGTACGCACAATGTGACCCAATTCGCATTCTCGGATCAACAAGCGCCAACTATTTAACTTTGTTCGACTTCACGAATCATAAAGGCTTGTATTTGAAGCCAATTGACTTCTCGGATCAACAAGTCTTTCAATTGACCCAATTCGACTTCTCGGATCAACAAGTATCCATAACTAGATCCGTTTGTTTTACTAAGTTGCCAAGTACGCACAATGTGACCCAATTCGCGTTCTCGAATCAACAAGCACCAACTATTTGATTTCGTTCGACTTCACGAATCATTATGGTTTGTATTTGAACCCAATTGACTTCTCCGATTAACAAGTCTTTCAATTGACCCAATTCGGCTTCTCGGATCAACAAGTATCCATAACCTGATCCGTTTGTTTTACCAAGTCACCAAGTACGTACAATGTGGCCCAATTCGCCTTCCCGGATCAACAAGCACCAACTATTTGACTCCGTTCGACTTCACGAATCATTAAGGTTTGTATTTGAACCCAATTGACTTCTCGGATCAACAAGTCTTTCAATTGACCCAATTCGGCTTCTCGGATCAACAAGTATCCATAACTAGATCCGTTTGTTTTACCAAGTTACCAAGTACGCACAGTGTGACCTAATTCGGCTTCTCGGATCAACAAGCACCAACTATTTAACTTTTTTTCGACTTCACGAATCATAAAGGCTTGTATTTGAAGCCAATTGACTTCTCGGATCAACAAGTCTTTCAATTGACCCAATTCGACTTCTCGGATCAACAAGTATCCATAACTTGATCCGTTTGTTTTACCAAGTTGCCAAGTACGCACAATGTGACCCAATTCGCCTTCTCGAATCAACAAGCACCAACTATTTGATTTCGTTCGACTTCACGAATCATTATGGTTTGTATTTGAACCCAATTGACTTCTCCGATTAACAAGTCTTTCAATTGACCCAATTCGGCTTCTCGGATCAACAAGTATCCATAACCTGATCCGTTTGTTTTACCAAGTCACCAAGTACGTACAATGTGGCCCAATTCGCCTTCCCGGATCAACAAGCACCAACTATTTGACTCCGTTCGACTTCACGAATCATTAAGGTTTGTATTTGAACCCAATTGACTTCTCGGATCAACAAGTCTTTCAATTGACCCAATTCGACTTCTCGGATCAACAAGTATCCATAACTAGATCCGTTTGTTTTACCAAGTTACCAAGTACGCACAGTGTGACCTAATTCGGCTTCTCGGATCAACAAGCACCAACTATTTGACTCGATTCGATTCCACGAATCATTAAGGCTTGTATTTGACCACAATTGACTTCTCGAATCAACAAGTCTTCCATTTGACCCAATTCGGCTTCTCGGATCAACAAGTATCCATAACTTGATCCATACCAAGTCACCAAGTACGCACAATGTGACCCAATTCGCCTTCTCGGATCAACAAGCGCCAACTATTTGACTCTGTTCGACTTCACGAATCATAAAGGCTTGTATTTGAAGCCAATTGACTTCTCGGATCAACAAGTCTTTCAATTGACCCAATTCGGCTTCTCGGATCTACAAGTATGCATAACTTGATCCGTTTGTTTTACCAAGCCACCAAGTACGCATGGCTTCTCGGATCAACAAGCACAAATTATTTGACTCCGTTCGACTTCACGAATCACTGAGGCTTGTATTTGAACCCAATTGACTTCTCGGATCAACAAGTCTTTCTGTTGACCCAATTTGACTTCTCGGATCAACAAGTATCCATAACTTGATCCGTTTATTTTACCAAGTCGCCATGTACGCACAATGTGACCCAATTCACCTTCTCGAATCAACAAGCACCAACTATTTGACTCTGTTCGACTTCACGAATCATTATGGTTTATATTTGAACCCAATTGACTTCTCGGATTAACAAGTCTTTCAATTGACCCAATTCGGCTTCTCGGACCAACAAGTATCCATAACTTGATCCGTTTGTTTTACCAAGTCACCAAGTACGTACAATGTGACCCAATTCGCCTTCCCGGATCAACAAGGACCAACAATTTGACTCCGTTCGACTTCACGAATCATTAAGGTTTGTATTTGTACCCAATTGACTTCTCGGATCAACGAGTCTTTCAATTGATCCAATTCGGCTTCTCGGATCAACAAGTATCCATAACTTGATCTGTTTGTTTTACCAAGTCACCAAGTACGCACAATGTGACCTAATTCAGCTTCTCGGATCAACAAGCACCAACTATTTCACTCGATTCGATTCCACGAATCATTAAGGCTTGTATTTCACCACAATTGACTTCTCGAATCAACAGGTATTCCATTTGACCCAATTCGGCTTCTCGGATCAACAAGTATCCATAACTTGATCCGTTTGTTTTACCAAGTCACCAAGTACGTACAATGTGACCCAATTCGCCTTCCCGGATCAACAAGGACCAACTATTTGACTCCGTTCGACTTCACGAATCATTAAGGTTTGTATTTGTACCCAATTGACTTCTCGGATCAACGAGTCTTTCAATTGATCCAATTCGGCTTCTCGGATCAACAAGTATCCATAACTTGATCTGTTTATTTTACCAAGTCACCAAGTACGCACAATGTGACCTAATTCAGCTTCTCGGATCAACAAGCACCAACTATTTCACTCGATTCGATTCCACGAATCATTAAGGCTTGTATTTCACCACAATTGACTTCTCGAATCAACAGGTATTCCATTTGACCCAATTCGGCTTCTCGGATCAACAAGTATCCATAACTTGATCCATTTGTTTTACCAAGTCACCGAGTACGGACAATGTGACCCAATTCGCATTCTCGGATCAACAAGCGCCAACTATTTAACTTTGTTCGACTTCAGGAATCATAAAGGCTTGTATTTGAAGCCAATTGACTTCTCGGATCAACAAGTCTTTTAATTGACCCAATTCGACTTCTCGGATCAACAAGTATCCATAACTTGATCCGTTTGTTTTACCAAGTTGCCAAGTTCGCACAATGTGACCCAATTCGCCTTCTCGAATCAACAAGCACCAACTATTTGATTTCGTTCGACTTCACGAATCATTATGGTTTGTATTTGAACCCAATTGACTTCTCCGATTAACAAGTCTTTCAATTGACCCAATTCGGCTTCTCGGATCAACAAGTATCCATAAATTGATCCGTTTGTTTTACCAAGTCACCAAGTACGTACAATATGGCCCAATTCGCCTTCCCGGATCAACAAGCACCAACTATTTAACTCCGTTCGACTTCACGAATCATTAAGGTTTGTATTTGAACCCAATTGACTTCTCGGATCAACAAGTCTTTCAATTGACCCAATTTGGCTTCTCGGATCAACAAGTATCCATAACTAGATCCGTTTGTTTTACCAAGTTAAATCATTAAGGCTTGTATTTGACCACAATTGACTTCTCGAATCAACAAATCTTCCATTTGACCCAATTCGGCTTCTCGGATCAACAAGTATCCATAACTTGATCCATTTGTTTTACCAAGTCACCGAGTACGCACAATGTGACCCAATTCGCATTCTCGGATCAACAAGCGCCAACTATTTGACTTTGTTCGACTTCACGAATCATAAAGGCTTGTATTTGAAGCCAATTGACTTCTCGGATCAACAAGTCTTTCAATTGACCCAATTCGACTTCTCGGATCAACAAGTATCCATAACTAGATCCGTTTGTTTTACTAAGTTGCCAAGTACGCACAATGTGACCCAATTCGCGTTCTCGAATCAACAAGCACCAACTATTTGATTTCGTTCGACTTCACGAATCATTATGGTTTGTATTTGAACCCAATTGACTTCTCCGATTAACAAGTCTTTCAATTGACCCAATTCGGCTTCTCGGATCAACAAGTATCCATAACCTGATCCGTTTGTTTTACCAAGTCACCAAGTACGTACAATGTGGCCCAATTCGCCTTCCCGGATCAACAAGCACCAACTATTTGACTCCGTTCGACTTCACGAATCATTAAGGTTTGTATTTGAACCCAATTGACTTCTCGGATCAACAAGTCTTTCAATTGACCCAATTCGGCTTCTCGGATCAACAAGTATCCATAACTAGATCCGTTTGTTTTACCAAGTTACCAAGTACGCACAGTGTGACCTAATTCGGCTTCTCGGATCAACAAGCACCAACTATTTAACTTTGTTCGACTTCACGAATCATAAAGGCTTGTATTTGAAGCCAATTGACTTCTCGGATCAACAAGTCTTTCAATTGACCCAATTCGACTTCTCGGATCAACAAGTATCCATAACTTGATCCGTTTGTTTTACCAAGTTGCCAAGTACGCACAATGTGACCCAATTCGCCTTCTCGAATCAACAAGCACCAACTATTTGATTTCGTTCGACTTCACGAATCATTATGGTTTGTATTTGAACCCAATTGACTTCTCCGATTAACAAGTCTTTCAATTGACCCAATTCGGCTTCTCGGATCAACAAGTATCCATAACCTGATCCGTTTGTTTTACCAAGTCGCCAAGTACGTACAATGTGGCCCAATTCGCCTTCCCGGATCAACAAGCACCAACTATTTGACTCCGTTCGACTTCACGAATCATTAAGGTTTGTATTTGAACCCAATTGACTTCTCGGATCAACAAGTCTTTCAATTGACCCAATTCGACTTCTCGGATCAACAAGTATCCATAACTAGATCCGTTTGTTTTACCAAGTTACCAAGTACGCACAGTGTGACCTAATTCGGCTTCTCGGATCAACAAGCACCAACTATTTGACTCGATTCGATTCCACGAATCATTAAGGCTTGTATTTGACCACAATTGACTTCTCGAATCAACAAGTCTTCCATTTGACCCAATTCAGCTTCTCGGATCAACAAGTATCCATAACTTGATCCATACCAAGTCACCAAGTACGCACAATGTGACCCAATTCGCCTTCTCGGATCAACAAGCGCCAACTATTTGACTCTGTTCGACTTCACGAATCATAAAGGCTTGTATTTGAAGCCAATTGACTTCTCGGATCAACAAGTCTTTCAATTGACCCAATTCGGCTTCTCGGATCTACAAGTATGCATAACTTGATCCGTTTGTTTTACCAAGCCACCAAGTACGCATGGCTTCTCGGATCAACAAGCACAAATTATTTGACTCCGTTCGACTTCACGAATCACTAAGGCTTGTATTTGAACCCAATTGACTTCTCGGATCAACAAGTCTTTCTGTTGACCCAATTTGACTTCTCGGATCAACAAGTATCCATAACTTGATCCGTTTATTTTACCAAGTCGCCATGTACGCACAATGTGACCCAATTCACCTTCTCGAATCAACAAGCACCAACTATTTGACTCTGTTCGACTTCACGAATCATTATGGTTTATATTTGAACCCAATTGACTTCTCGGATTAACAAGTCTTTCAATTGACCCAATTCGGCTTCTCGGATCAACAAGTATCCATAACTTGATCCGTTTGTTTTACCAAGTCACCAAGTACGTACAATGTGACTCAATTCGCCTTCCCGGATCAACAAGGACCAACAATTTGACTCCGTTCGACTTCACGAATCATTAAGGTTTGTATTTGTACCCAATTGACTTCTCGGATCAACGAGTCTTTCAATTGATCCAATTCGGCTTCTCGGATCAACAAGTATCCATAACTTGATCTGTTTGTTTTACCAAGTCACCAAGTACGCACAATGTGACCTAATTCAGCTTCTCGGATCAACAAGCACCAACTATTTCACTCGATTCGATTCCACGAATCATTAAGGCTTGTATTTCACCACAATTGACTTCTCGAATCAACAGGTATTCCATTTGACCCAATTCGGCTTCTCGGATCAACAAGTATCCATAACTTGATCCATTTGTTTTACCAAGTCACCGAGTACGCACAATGTGACCCAATTCGCATTCTCGGATCAACAAGCGCCAACTATTTAACTTTGTTCGACTTCAGGAATCATAAAGGCTTGTATTTGAAGCCAATTGACTTCTCGGATCAACAAGTCTTTTAATTGACCCAATTCGACTTCTCGGATCAACAAGTATCCATAACTTGATCCGTTTGTTTTACCAAGTTGCCAAGTTCGCACAATGTGACCCAATTCGCCTTCTCGAATCAACAAGCACCAACTATTTGATTTCGTTCGACTTCACGAATCATTATGGTTTGTATTTGAACCCAATTGACTTCTCCGATTAACCAGTCTTTCAATTGACCCAATTCGGCTTCTCGGATCAACAAGTATCCATAAATTGATCCGTTTGTTTTACCATGTCACCAAGTACGTACAATATGGCCCAATTCGCCTTCCCGGATCAACAAGCACCAACTATTTAACTCCGTTCGACTTCACGAATCATTAAGGTTTGTATTTGAACCCAATTGACTTCTCGGATCAACAAGTCTTTCAATTGACCCAATTCGGCTTCTCGGATCAACAAGTATCCATAACTAGATCCGTTTGTTTTACCAAGTTAAATCATTAAGGATTGTATTTGACCACAATTGACTTCTCGAATCAACAAGTCTTCCATTTGACCCAATTCGGCTTCTCGGATCAACAAGTATCCATAACTTGATCCATTTGTTTTACCAAGTCACCGAGTACGCACAATGTGACCCAATTCGCATTCTCGGATCAACAAGCGCCAACTATTTGACTTTGTTCGACTTCACGAATCATAAAGGCTTGTATTTGAAGCCAATTGACTTCTCGGATCAACAAGTCTTTCAATTGACCCAATTCGACTTCTCGGATCAACAAGTATCCATAACTAGATCCGTTTGTTTTACTAAGTTGCCAAGTACGCACAATGTGACCCAATTCGCGTTCTCGAATCAACAAGCACCAACTATTTGATTTCGTTCGACTTCACGAATCATTATGGTTTGTATTTGAACCTAATTGACTTCTCCGATTAACAAGTCTTTCAATTGACCCAATTCGGCTTCTCGGATCAACAAGTATCCATAACCTGATCCGTTTGTTTTACCAAGTCACCAAGTACGTACAATGTGGCCCAATTCGCCTTCCCGGATCAACAAGCACCAACTATTTGACTCCGTTCGACTTCACGAATCATTAAGGTTTGTATTTGAACCCAATTGACTTCTCGGATCAACAAGTCTTTCAATTGACCCAATTCGGCTTCTCGGATCAACAAGTATCCATAACTAGATCCGTTTGTTTTACCAAGTTACCAAGTACGCACAGTGTGACCTAATTCGGCTTCTCGGATCAACAAGCACCAACTATTTAACTTTGTTCGACTTTACGAATCATAAAGGCTTGTATTTGAAGCCAGTTGACTTCTCGGATCAACAAGTCTTTCAATTGACCCAATTCGACTTCTCGGATCAACAAGTATCCATAACTTGATCCGTTTGTTTTACCAAGTTGCCAAGTACGCACAATGTGACCCAATTCGCCTTCTCGAATCAACAAGCTCCAACTATTTGATTTCGTTCGACTTCACGAATCATTATGGTTTGTATTTGAACCCAATTGACTTCTCCGATTAACAAGTCTTTCAATTGACCCAATTCGGCTTCTCGGATCAACAAGTATCCATAACCTGATCCGTTTGTTTTACCAAGTCACCAAGTACGTACAATGTGGCCCAATTCGCCTTCCCGGATCAACAAGCACCAACTATTTGACTCCGTTCGACTTCACGAATCATTAAGGTTTGTATTTGAACCCAATTGACTTCTCGGATCAACAAGTCTTTCAATTGACCCAATTCGGCTTCTCGGATCAACAAGTATCCATAACTAGATCCGTTTGTTTTACCAAGTTACCAAGTACGCACAGTGTGACCTAATTCGGCTTCTCGGATCAACAAGCACCAACTATTTGACTCGATTCGATTCCACGAATCATTAAGGCTTGTATTTGACCACAATTGACTTCTCGAATCAACAAGTCTTCCATTTGACCCAATTCGGCTTCTCGGATCAACAAGTATCCATAACTTGATCCATACCAAGTCACCAAGTACGCACAATGTGACCCAATTCGCCTTCTCGGATCAACAAGCGCCAACTATTTGACTCTGTTCGACTTCACGAATCATAAAGGCTTGTATTTGAAGCCAATTGACTTCTCGGATAAACAAGTCTTTCAATTGACCCAATTCGGCTTCTCGGATCTACAAGTATGCATAACTTGATCCGTTTCTTTTACCAAGCCACCAAGTACGCATGGCTTCTCGGATCAACAAGCACAAATTATTTGACTCCGTTCGACTTCACGAATTACTAAGGCTTGTATTTGAACCCAATTGACTTCTCGGATCAACAAGTCTTTCTGTTGACCCAATTTGACTTCTCGGATCAACAAGTATCCATAACTTGATCCGTTTATTTTACCAAGTCGCCATGTACGCACAATGTGACCCAATTCACCTTCTCGAATCAACAAGCACCAACTATTTGACTCTGTTCGACTTCACGAATCATTATGGTTTATATTTGAACCCAATTGACTTCTCGGATTAACAAGTCTTTCAATTGACCCAATTCGGCTTCTCGGATCAACAAGTATCCATAACTTGATCTGTTTGTTTTACCAAGTCACCAAGTACGCACAATGTGACCTAATTCAGCTTCTCGGATCAACAAGCACCAACTATTTCACTCGATTCGATTCCACGAATCATTAAGGCTTGTATTTCACCACAATTGACTTCTCGAATCAACAGGTATTCCATTTGACCCAATTCGACTTCTCGGATCAACAAGTATCCATAACTTGATCCATTTGTTTTACCAAGTCACCGAGTACGCACAATGTGACCCAATTCGCATTCTCGGATCAACAAGCGCCAACTATTTAACTTTGTTCGACTTCAGGAATCATAAAGGCTTGTATTTGAAGCCAATTGACTTCTCGGATCAACAAGTCTTTTAATTGACCCAATTCGACTTCTCGGATCAACAAGTATCCATACCTTGATCCGTTTGTTTTACCAAGTTGCCAAGTTCGCACAATGTGACCCAATTCGCCTTCTCGAATCAACAAGCACCAACTATTTGATTTCGTTCGACTTCACGAATCATTATGGTTTGTATTTGAACCCAATTGACTTCTCCGATTAACAAGTCTTTCAATTGACCCAATTCGGCTTCTCGGATCAACAAGTATCCATAAATTGATCCGTTTGTTTTACCAAGTCACCAAGTACGTACAATATGGCCCAATTCGCCTTCCCGGATCAACAAGCACCAACTATTTAACTCCGTTCGACTTCACGAATCATTAAGGTTTGTATTTGAACCCAATTGACTTCTCGGATCAACAAGTCTTTCAATTGACCCAATTTGGCTTCTCGGATCAACAAGTATCCATAACTAGATCCGTTTGTTTTACCAAGTTAAATCATTAAGGCTTGTATTTGACCACAATTGACTTCTCGAATCAACAAGTCTTCCATTTGACCCAATTCGGCTTCTCGGATCAACAAGTATCCATAACTTGATCCATTTGTTTTACCAAGTCACCGAGTATGCACAATTTGACCCAATTCGCATTCTCGGATCAACAAGCGCCAACTATTTGACTTTGTTCGACTTCACGAATCATAAAGGCTTGTATTTGAAGCCAATTGACTTCTCGGATCAACAAGTCTTTCAATTGACCCAATTCGACTTCTCGGATCAACAAGTATCCATAACTAGATCCGTTTGTTTTACTAAGTTGCCAAGTACGCACAATGTGACCCAATTCGCGTTCTCGAATCAACAAGCACCAACTATTTGATTTCGTTCGACTTCACGAATCATTATGGTTTGTATTTGAACCCAATTGACTTCTCCGATTAACAAGTCTTTCAATTGACCCAATTCGGCTTCTCGGATCAACAAGTATCCATAACCTGATCCGTTTGTTTTACCAAGTCACCAAGTACGTACAATGTGGCCCAATTCGCCTTCCCGGATCAACAAGCACCAACTATTTGACTCCGTTCGACTTCACGAATCATTAAGGTTTGTATTTGAACCCAATTGACTTCTCGGATCAACAAGTCTTTCAATTGACCCAATTCGGCTTCTCGGATCAACAAGTATCCATAACTAGATCCGTTTGTTTTACCAAGTTACCAAGTACGCACAGTGTGACCTAATTCGGCTTCTCGGATCAACAAGCACCAACTATTTAACTTTGTTCGACTTCACGAATCATAAAGGCTTGTATTTGAAGCCAATTGACTTCTCGGATCAACAAGTCTTTCAATTGACCCAATTCGACTTCTCGGATCAACAAGTATCCATAACTTGATCCGTTTGTTTTACCAAGTTGCCAAGTACGCACAATGTGACCCAATTCGCCTTCTCGAATCAACAAGCACCAACTATTTGATTTCGTTCGACTTCACGAATCATTATGGTTTGTAATTGAACCCAATTGACTTCTCCGATTAACAAGTCTTTCAATTGACCCAATTCGGCTTCTCGGATCAACAAGTATCCATAACCTGATCCGTTTGTTTTACCAAGTCACCAAGTACGTACAATGTGACCCAATTCGCCTTCCCGGATCAACAAGGACCAACTATTTGACTCCGTTCGACTTCACGAATCATTAAGGTTTGTATTTGTACCCAATTGACTTCTCGGATCAACGAGTCTTTCAATTGATCCAATTCGACTTCTCGGATCAACAAGTATCCATAACTTGATCTGTTTGTTTTACCAAGTCACCGAGTACGCACAATGTGACCCAATTCGCATTCTCGGATCAACAAGCGCCAACTATTTAACTTTGTTCGACTTCAGGAATCATAAAGGCTTGTATTTGAAGCCAATTGACTTCTCGGATCAACAAGTCTTTTAATTGACCCAATTCGACTTCTCGGATCAACAAGTATCTATAACTTGATCCGTTTGTTTTACCAAGTTGCCAAGTTCGCACAATGTGACCCAATTCGCCTTCTCGAATCAACAAGCACCAACTATTTGATTTCGTTCGACTTCACGAATCATTATGGTTTGTATTTGAACCCAATTGACTTCTCCGATTAACAAGTCTTTCAATTGACCCAATTCGGCTTCTCGGATCAACAAGTATCCATAAATTGATCCGTTTGTTTTACCAAGTCACCAAGTACGTACAATATGGCCCAATTCGCCTTCCCGGATCAACAAGCACCAACTATTTAACTCCGTTCGACTTCACGAATCATTAAGGTTTGTATTTGAACCCAATTGACTTCTCGGATCAACAAGTCTTTCAATTGACCCAATTCGGCTTCTCGGATCAACAAGTATCCATAACTAGATCCGTTTGTTTTACCAAGTTAAATCATTAAGGCTTGTATTTGACCACAATTGACTTCTCGAATCAACAAGTCTTCCATTTGACCTAATTCGGCTTCTCGGATCAACAAGTATCCATAACTTGATCCATTTGTTTTACCAAGTCACCGAGTACGCACAATGTGACCCAATTCGCATTCTCGGATCAACAAGCGCCAACTATTTGACTTTGTTCGACTTCACGAATCATAAAGGCTTGTATTTGAAGCCAATTGACTTCTCGGATCAACATGTCTTTCAATTGACCCAATTCGACTTCTCGGATCAACAAGTATCCATAACTTGATCCGTTTGTTTTACCAAGTTGCCAAGTACGCACAATGTGACCCAATTCGCCTTCTCGAATCAACAAGCACCAACTATTTGATTTCGTTCGACTTCACGAATCATTATGGTTTGTATTTGAACCCAATTGACTTCTCCGATTAACAAGTCTTTCAATTGACCCAATTCGGCTTCTCGGATCAACAAGTATCCATAACCTGATCCGTTTGTTTTACCAAGTCACCTAGTACGTACAATGTGGCCCAATTCGCCTTCCCGGATCAACAAGCACCAACTATTTGACTCCGTTCGACTTCACGAATCATTAAGGTTTGTATTTGAACCCAATTGACTTCTCGGATCAACAAGTCTTTCAATTGACCCAATTCGGCTTCTCGGATCAACAAGTATCCATAACTAGATCCGTTTGTTTTACCAAGTTACCAAGTACGCACAGTGTGACCTAATTCGGCTTCTCGGATCAACAAGCACCAACTATTTGACTCGATTCGATTCCACGAATCATTAAGGCTTGTATTTGACCACAATTGACTTCTCGAATCAACAAGTCTTCCATTTGACCCAATTCGGCTTCTCGGATCAACAAGTATCCATAACTTGATCCATACCAAGTCACCAAGTACGCACAATGTGAACCAATTCGCCTTCTCGGATCAACAAGCGCCAACTATTTGACTCTGTTCGACTTCACGAATCATAAAGGCTTGTATTTGAAGCCAATTGACTTCTCGGATCAACAAGTCTTTCAATTGACCCAATTCGGCTTCTCGGATCTACAAGTATGCATAACTTGATCCGTTTGTTTTACCAAGCCACCAAGTACGCATGGCTTCTCGGATCAACAAGCACAAATTATTTGACTCCGTTCGACTTCACGAATCACTAAGGCTTGTATTTGAACCCAATTGACTTCTCGGATCAACAAGTCTTTCTGTTGACCCAATTTGACTTCTCGGATCAACAAGTATCCATAACTTGATCCGTTTATTTTACCAAGTCGCCATGTACGCACAATGTGACCCAATTCACCTTCTCGAATCAACAAGCACCAACTATTTGACTCTGTTCGACTTCACGAATCATTATGGTTTATATTTGAACCCAATTGACTTCTCGGATTAACAAGTCTTTCAATTGACCCAATTCGGCTTCTCGGATCAACAAGTATCCATAACTTGATCCGTTTGTTTTACCAAGTCACCAAGTACGTACAATGTGACCCAATTCGCCTTCCCGGATCAACAAGGACCAACAATTTGACTCCGTTCGACTTCACGAATCATTAAGGTTTGTATTTGTACCCAATTGACTTCTCGGATCAACGAGTCTTTCAATTGATCCAATTCGGCTTCTCGGATCAACAAGTATCCATAACTTGATCTGTTTGTTTTACCAAGTCACCAAGTACGCACAATGTGACCTAATTCAGCTTCTCGGATCAACAAGCACCAACTATTTCACTCGATTCGATTCCACGAATCATTAAGGCTTGTATTTCACCACAATTGACTTCTCGAATCAACAGGTATTCCATTTGACCCAATTCGGCTTCTCGGATCAACAAGTATCCATAACTTGATCCGTTTGTTTTACCAAGTCACCAAGTACGTACAATGTGACCCAATTCGCCTTCCCGGATCAACAAGGACCAACTATTTGACTCCGTTCGACTTCACGAATCATTAAGGTTTGTAT
Organism: Ajuga chamaepitys; assembly: GCA_958295605.1. Taxonomy (NCBI): domain Eukaryota; kingdom Viridiplantae; phylum Streptophyta; class Magnoliopsida; order Lamiales; family Lamiaceae; genus Ajuga; species Ajuga chamaepitys. The sequence goes on from OY282503.1 coordinate 26,015,141, forward strand.
TTGTACCCAATTGACTTCTCAGATCAACGAGTCTTTCAATTGATCCAATTCGGCTTCTCGGATCAACAAGTATCCATAACTTGATCTGTTTGTTTTACCAAGTCACCAAGTACGCACAATGTGACCTAATTCAGCTTCTCGGATCAACAAGCACCAACTATTTCACTCGATTCGATTCCACGAATCATTAAGGCTTGTATTTCACCACAATTGACTTCTCGAATCAACAGGTATTCCATTTGACCCAATTCGGCTTCTCGGATCAACAAGTATCCATAACTTGATCCATTTGTTTTACCAAGTCACCGAGTACGGACAATGTGACCCAATTCGCATTCTCGGATCAACAAGCGCCAACTATTTAACTTTGTTCGACTTCAGGAATCATAAAGGCTTGTATTTGAAGCCAATTGACTTCTCGGATCAACAAGTCTTTTAATTGACCCAATTCGACTTCTCGGATCAACAAGTATCCATAACTTGATCCGTTTGTTTTACCAAGTTGCCAAGTTCGCACAATGTGACCCAATTCGCCTTCTCGAATCAACAAGCACCAACTATTTGATTTCGTTCGACTTCACGAATCATTATGGTTTGTATTTGAACCCAATTGACTTCTCCGATTAACAAGTCTTTCAATTGACCCAATTCGGCTTCTCGGATCAACAAGTATCCATAAATTGATCCGTTTGTTTTACCAAGTCACCAAGTACGTACAATATGGCCCAATTCGCCTTCCCGGATCAACAAGCACCAACTATTTAACTCCGTTCGACTTCACGAATCATTAAGGTTTGTATTTGAACCCAATTGACTTCTCGGATCAACAAGTCTTTCAACTGACCCAATTTGGCTTCTCGGATCAACAAGTATCCATAACTAGATCCGTTTGTTTTACCAAGTTAAATCATTAAGGCTTGTATTTGACCACAATTGACTTCTCGAATCAACAAATCTTCCATTTGACCCAATTCGGCTTCTCGGATCAACAAGTATCCATAACTTGATCCATTTGTTTTACCAAGTCACCGAGTACGCACAATGTGACCCAATTCGCATTCTCGGATCAACAAGCGCCAACTATTTGACTTTGTTCGACTTCACGAATCATAAAGGCTTGTATTTGAAGCCAATTGACTTCTCGGATCAACAAGTCTTTCAATTGACCCAATTCGACTTCTCGGATCAACAAGTATCCATAACTAGATCCGTTTGTTTTACTAAGTTGCCAAGTACGCACAATGTGACCCAATTCGCGTTCTCGAATCAACAAGCACCAACTATTTGATTTCGTTCGACTTCACGAATCATTATGGTTTGTATTTGAACCCAATTGACTTCTCCGATTAACAAGTCTTTCAATTGACCCAATTCGGCTTCTCGGATCAACAAGTATCCATAACCTGATCCGTTTGTTTTACCAAGTCACCAAGTACGTACAATGTGGCCCAATTCGCCTTCCCGGATCAACAAGCACCAACTATTTGACTCCGTTCGACTTCACGAATCATTAAGGTTTGTATTTGAACCCAATTGACTTCTCGGATCAACAAGTCTTTCAATTGACCCAATTCGGCTTCTCGGATCAACAAGTATCCATAACTAGATCCGTTTGTTTTACCAAGTTACCAAGTACGCACAGTGTGACCTAATTCGGCTTCTCGGATCAACAAGCACCAACTATTTAACTTTGTTCGACTTCACGAATCATAAAGGCTTGTATTTGAAGCCAATTGACTTCTCGGATCAACAAGTCTTTCAATTGACCCAATTCGACTTCTCGGATCAACAAGTATCCATAACTTGATCCGTTTGTTTTACCAAGTTGCCAAGTACGCACAATGTGACCCAATTCGCCTTCTCGAATCAACAAGCACCAACTATTTGATTTCGTTCGACTTCACGAATCATTATGGTTTGTATTTGAACCCAATTGACTTCTCCGATTAACAAGTCTTTCAATTGACCCAATTCGGCTTCTCGGATCAACAAGTATCCATAACCTGATCCGTTTGTTTTACCAAGTCACCAAGTACGTACAATGTGGCCCAATTCGCCTTCCCGGATCAACAAGCACCAACTATTTGACTCCGTTCGACTTCACGAATCATTAAGGTTTGTATTTGAACCCAATTGACTTCTCGGATCAACAAGTCTTTCAATTGACCCAATTCGACTTCTCGGATCAACAAGTATCCATAACTAGATCCGTTTGTTTTACCAAGTTACCAAGTACGCACAGTGTGACCTAATTCGGCTTCTCGGATCAACAAGCACCAACTATTTGACTCGATTCGATTCCACGAATCATTAAGGCTTGTATTTGACCACAATTGACTTCTCGAATCAACAAGTCTTCCATTTGACCCAATTCAGCTTCTCGGATCAACAAGTATCCATAACTTGATCCATACCAAGTCACCAAGTACGCACAATGTGACCCAATTCGCCTTCTCGGATCAACAAGCGCCAACTATTTGACTCTGTTCGACTTCACGAATCATAAAGGCTTGTATTTGAAGCCAATTGACTTCTCGGATCAACAAGTCTTTCAATTGACCCAATTCGGCTTCTCGGATCTACAAGTATGCATAACTTGATCCGTTTGTTTTACCAAGCCACCAAGTACGCATGGCTTCTCGGATCAACAAGCACAAATTATTTGACTCCGTTCGACTTCACGAATCACTAAGGCTTGTATTTGAACCCAATTGACTTCTCGGATCAACAAGTCTTTCTGTTGACCCAATTTGACTTCTCGGATCAACAAGTATCCATAACTTGATCCGTTTATTTTACCAAGTCGCCATGTACGCACAATGTGACCCAATTCACCTTCTCGAATCAACAAGCACCAACTATTTGACTCTGTTCGACTTCACGAATCATTATGGTTTATATTTGAACCCAATTGACTTCTCGGATTAACAAGTCTTTCAATTGACCCAATTCGGCTTCTCGGATCAACAAGTATCCATAACTTGATCCGTTTGTTTTACCAAGTCACCAAGTACGTACAATGTGACCCAATTCGCCTTCCCGGATCAACAAGGACCAACAATTTGACTCCGTTCGACTTCACGAATCATTAAGGTTTGTATTTGTACCCAATTGACTTCTCGGATCAACGAGTCTTTCAATTGATCCAATTCGGCTTCTCGGATCAACAAGTATCCATAACTTGATCTGTTTGTTTTACCAAGTCACCAAGTACGCACAATGTGACCTAATTCAGCTTCTCGGATCAACAAGCACCAACTATTTCACTCGATTCGATTCCACGAATCATTAAGGCTTGTATTTCACCACAATTGACTTCTCGAATCAACAGGTATTCCATTTGACCCAATTCGGCTTCTCGGATCAACAAGTATCCATAACTTGATCCATTTGTTTTACCAAGTCACCGAGTACGCACAATGTGACCCAATTCGCATTCTCGGATCAACAAGCGCCAACTATTTAACTTTGTTCGACTTCAGGAATCATAAAGGCTTGTATTTGAAGCCAATTGACTTCTCGGATCAACAAGTCTTTTAATTGACCCAATTCGACTTCTCGGATCAACAAGTATCCATAACTTGATCCGTTTGTTTTACCAAGTTGCCAAGTTCGCACAATGTGACCCAATTCGCCTTCTCGAATCAACAAGCACCAACTATTTGATTTCGTTCGACTTCACGAATCATTATGGTTTGTATTTGAACCCAATTGACTTCTCCGATTAACCAGTCTTTCATTTGACCCAATTCGGCTTCTCGGATCAACAAGTATCCATAAATTGATCCGTTTGTTTTACCATGTCACCAAGTACGTACAATATGGCCCAATTCGCCTTCCCGGATCAACAAGCACCAACTATTTAACTCCGTTCGACTTCACGAATCATTAAGGTTTGTATTTGAACCCAATTGACTTCTCGGATCAACAAGTCTTTCAATTGACCCAATTCGGCTTCTCGGATCAACAAGTATCCATAACTAGATCCGTTTGTTTTACCAAGTTAAATCATTAAGGATTGTATTTGACCACAATTGACTTCTCGAATCAACAAGTCTTCCATTTGACCCAATTCGGCTTCTCGGATCAACAAGTATCCATAACTTGATCCATTTGTTTTACCAAGTCACCGAGTACGCACAATGTGACCCAATTCGCATTCTCGGATCAACAAGCGCCAACTATTTGACTTTGTTCGACTTCACGAATCATAAAGGCTTGTATTTGAAGCCAATTGACTTCTCGGATCAACAAGTCTTTCAATTGACCCAATTCGACTTCTCGGATCAACAAGTATCCATAACTAGATCCGTTTGTTTTACTAAGTTGCCAAGTACGCACAATGTGACCCAATTCGCGTTCTCGAATCAACAAGCACCAACTATTTGATTTCGTTCGACTTCACGAATCATTATGGTTTGTATTTGAACCTAATTGACTTCTCCGATTAACAAGTCTTTCAATTGACCCAATTCGGCTTCTCGGATCAACAAGTATCCATAACCTGATCCGTTTGTTTTACCAAGTCACCAAGTACGTACAATGTGGCCCAATTCGCCTTCCCGGATCAACAAGCACCAACTATTTGACTCCGTTCGACTTCACGAATCATTAAGGTTTGTATTTGAACCCAATTGACTTCTCGGATCAACAAGTCTTTCAATTGACCCAATTCGGCTTCTCGGATCAACAAGTATCCATAACTAGATCCGTTTGTTTTACCAAGTTACCAAGTACGCACAGTGTGACCTAATTCGGCTTCTCGGATCAACAAGCACCAACTATTTAACTTTGTTCGACTTTACGAATCATAAAGGCTTGTATTTGAAGCCAGTTGACTTCTCGGATCAACAAGTCTTTCAATTGACCCAATTCGACTTCTCGGATCAACAAGTATCCATAACTTGATCCGTTTGTTTTACCAAGTTGCCAAGTACGCACAATGTGACCCAATTCGCCTTCTCGAATCAACAAGCTCCAACTATTTGATTTCGTTCGACTTCACGAATCATTATGGTTTGTATTTGAACCCAATTGACTTCTCCGATTAACAAGTCTTTCAATTGACCCAATTCGGCTTCTCGGATCAACAAGTATCCATAACCTGATCCGTTTGTTTTACCAAGTCACCAAGTACGTACAATGTGGCCCAATTCGCCTTCCCGGATCAACAAGCACCAACTATTTGACTCCGTTCGACTTCACGAATCATTAAGGTTTGTATTTGAACCCAATTGACTTCTCGGATCAACAAGTCTTTCAATTGACCCAATTCGGCTTCTCGGATCAACAAGTATCCATAACTAGATCCGTTTGTTTTACCAAGTTACCAAGTACGCACAGTGTGACCTAATTCGGCTTCTCGGATCAACAAGCACCAACTATTTGACTCGATTCGATTCCACGAATCATTAAGGCTTGTATTTGACCACAATTGACTTCTCGAATCAACAAGTCTTCCATTTGACCCAATTCGGCTTCTCGGATCAACAAGTATCCATAACTTGATCCATACCAAGTCACCAAGTACGCACAATGTGACCCAATTCGCCTTCTCGGATCAACAAGCGCCAACTATTTGACTCTGTTCGACTTCACGAATCATAAAGGCTTGTATTTAAAGCCAATTGACTTCTCGGATAAACAAGTCTTTCAATTGACCCAATTCGGCTTCTCGGATCTACAAGTATGCATAACTTGATCCGTTTCTTTTACCAAGCCACCAAGTACGCATGGCTTCTCGGATCAACAAGCACAAATTATTTGACTCCGTTCGACTTCACGAATTACTAAGGCTTGTATTTGAACCCAATTGACTTCTCGGATCAACAAGTCTTTCTGTTGACCCAATTTGACTTCTCGGATCAACAAGTATCCATAACTTGATCCGTTTATTTTACCAAGTCGCCATGTACGCACAATGTGACCCAATTCACCTTCTCGAATCAACAAGCACCAACTATTTGACTCTGTTCGACTTCACGAATCATTATGGTTTATATTTGAACCCAATTGACTTCTCGGATTAACAAGTCTTTCAATTGACCCAATTCGGCTTCTCGGATCAACAAGTATCCATAACTTGATCCGTTTGTTTTACCAAGTCACCAAGTACGTACAATGTGACCCAATTCGCCTTCCCGGATCAACAAGGACCAACTATTTGACTCCGTTCGACTTCACGAATCATTAAGGTTTGTATTTGTACCCAATTGACTTCTCGGATCAACGAGTCTTTCAATTGATCCAATTCGGCTTCTCGGATCAACAAGTATCCATAACTTGATCTGTTTGTTTTACCAAGTCACCAAGTACGCACAATGTGACCTAATTCAGCTTCTCGGATCAACAAGCACCAACTATTTCACTCGATTCGATTCCACGAATCATTAAGGCTTGTATTTCACCACAATTGACTTCTCGAATCAACAGGTATTCCATTTGACCCAATTCGGCTTCTCGGATCAACAAGTATCCATAACTTGATCCATTTGTTTTACCAAGTCACCGAGTACGCACAATGTGACCCAATTCGCATTCTCGGATCAACAAGCGCCAACTATTTAACTTTGTTCGACTTCAGGAATCATAAAGGCTTGTATTTGAAGCCAATTGACTTCTCGGATCAACAAGTCTTTTAATTGACCCAATTCGACTTCTCGGATCAACAAGTATCCATACCTTGATCCGTTTGTTTTACCAAGTTGCCAAGTTCGCACAATGTGACCCAATTCGCCTTCTCGAATCAACAAGCACCAACTATTTGATTTCGTTCGACTTCACGAATCATTATGGTTTGTATTTGAACCCAATTGACTTCTCCGATTAACAAGTCTTTCAATTGACCCAATTCGGCTTCTCGGATCAACAAGTATCCATAAATTGATCCGTTTGTTTTACCAAGTCACCAAGTACGTACAATATGGCCCAATTCGCCTTCCCGGATCAACAAGCACCAACTATTTAACTCCGTTCGACTTCACGAATCATTAAGGTTTGTATTTGAACCCAATTGACTTCTCGGATCAACAAGTCTTTCAATTGACCCAATTCGGCTTCTCGGATCAACAAGTATCCATAACTAGATCCGTTTGTTTTACCAAGTTAAATCATTAAGGCTTGTATTTGACCACAATTGACTTCTCGAATCAACAAGTCTTCCATTTGACCCAATTCGGCTTCTCGGATCAACAAGTATCCATAACTTGATCCATTTGTTTTACCAAGTCACCGAGTACGCACAATTTGACCCAATTCGCATTCTCGGATCAACAAGCGCCAACTATTTGACTTTGTTCGACTTCACGAATCATAAAGGCTTGTATTTGAAGCCAATTGACTTCTCGGATCAACAAGTCTTTCAATTGACCCAATTCGACTTCTCGGATCAACAAGTATCCATAACTAGATCCGTTTGTTTTACTAAGTTGCCAAGTACGCACAATGTGACCCAATTCGCGTTCTCGAATCAACAAGCACCAACTATTTGATTTCGTTCGACTTCACGAATCATTATGGTTTGTATTTGAACCCAATTGACTTCTCCGATTAACAAGTCTTTCAATTGACCCAATTCGGCTTCTCGGATCAACAAGTATCCATAACCTGATCCGTTTGTTTTACCAAGTCACCAAGTACGTACAATGTGGCCCAATTCGCCTTCCCGGATCAACAAGCACCAACTATTTGACTCCGTTCGACTTCACGAATCATTAAGGTTTGTATTTGAACCCAATTGACTTCTCGGATCAACAAGTCTTTCAATTGACCCAATTCGGCTTCTCGGATCAACAAGTATCCATAACTAGATCCGTTTGTTTTACCAAGTTACCAAGTACGCACAGTGTGACCTAATTCGGCTTCTCGGATCAACAAGCACCAACTATTTAACTTTGTTCGACTTCACGAATCATAAAGGCTTGTATTTGAAGCCAATTGACTTCTCGGATCAACAAGTCTTTCAATTGACCCAATTCGACTTCTCGGATCAACAAGTATCCATAACTTGATCCGTTTGTTTTACCAAGTTGCCAAGTACGCACAATGTGACCCAATTCGCCTTCTCGAATCAACAAGCACCAACTATTTGATTTCGTTCGACTTCACGAATCATTATGGTTTGTAATTGAACCCAATTGACTTCTCCGATTAACAAGTCTTTCAATTGACCCAATTCGGCTTCTCGGATCAACAAGTATCCATAACCTGATCCGTTTGTTTTACCAAGTCACCAAGTACGTACAATGTGACCCAATTCGCCTTCCCGGATCAACAAGGACCAACTATTTGACTCCGTTCGACTTCACGAATCATTAAGGTTTGTATTTGTACCCAATTGACTTCTCGGATCAACGAGTCTTTCAATTGATCCAATTCGGCTTCTCGGATCAACAAGTATCCATAACTTGATCTGTTTGTTTTACCAAGTCACCAAGTACGCACAATGTGACCTAATTCAGCTTCTCGGATCAACAAGCACCAACTATTTCACTCGATTCGATTCCACGAATCATTAAGGCTTGTATTTCACCACAATTGACTTCTCGAATCAACAGGTATTCCATTTGACCCAATTCGGCTTCTCGGATCAACAAGTATCCATAACTTGATCCATTTGTTTTACCAAGTCACCGAGTACGCACAATGTGACCCAATTCGCATTCTCGGATCAACAAGCGCCAACTATTTAACTTTGTTCGACTTCAGGAATCATAAAGGCTTGTATTTGAAGCCAATTGACTTCTCGGATCAACAAGTCTTTTAATTGACCCAATTCGACTTCTCGGATCAACAAGTATCTATAACTTGATCCGTTTGTTTTACCAAGTTGCCAAGTTCGCACAATGTGACCCAATTCGCCTTCTCGAATCAACAAGCACCAACTATTTGATTTCGTTCGACTTCACGAATCATTATGGTTTGTATTTGAACCCAATTGATTTCTCCGATTAACAAGTCTTTCAATTGACCCAATTCCGCTTCTCGGATCAACAAGTATCCATAAATTGATCCGTTTGTTTTACCAAGTCACCAAGTACGTACAATATGGCCCAATTCGCCTTCCCGGATCAACAAGCACCAACTATTTAACTCCGTTCGACTTCACGAATCATTAAGGTTTGTATTTGAACCCAATTGACTTCTCGGATCAACAAGTCTTTCAATTGACCCAATTCGGCTTCTCGGATCAACAAGTATCCATAACTAGATCCGTTTGTTTTACCAAGTTAAATCATTAAGGCTTGTATTTGACCACAATTGACTTCTCGAATCAACAAGTCTTCCATTTGACCTAATTCGGCTTCTCGGATCAACAAGTATCCATAACTTGATCCATTTGTTTTACCAAGTCACCGAGTACGCACAATGTGACCCAATTCGCATTCTCGGATCAACAAGCGCCAACTATTTGACTTTGTTCGACTTCACGAATCATAAAGGCTTGTATTTGAAGCCAATTGACTTCTCGGATCAACATGTCTTTCAATTGACCCAATTCGACTTCTCGGATCAACAAGTATCCATAACTTGATCCGTTTGTTTTACCAAGTTGCCAAGTACGCATAATGTGACCCAATTCGCCTTCTCGAATCAACAAGCACCAACTATTTGATTTCGTTCGACTTCACGAATCATTATGGTTTGTATTTGAACCCAATTGACTTCTCCGATTAACAAGTCTTTCAATTGACCCAATTCGGCTTCTCGGATCAACAAGTATCCATAACCTGATCCGTTTGTTTTACCAAGTCACCTAGTACGTACAATGTGGCCCAATTCGCCTTCCCGGATCAACAAGCACCAACTATTTGACTCCGTTCGACTTCACGAATCATTAAGGTTTGTATTTGAACCCAATTGACTTCTCGGATCAACAAGTCTTTCAATTGACCCAATTCGGCTTCTCGGATCAACAAGTATCCATAACTAGATCCGTTTGTTTTACCAAGTTACCAAGTACGCACAGTGTGACCTAATTCGGCTTCTCGGATCAACAAGCACCAACTATTTGACTCGATTCGATTCTACGAATCATTAAGGCTTGTATTTGACCACAATTGACTTCTCGAATCAACAAGTCTTCCATTTGACCCAATTCGGCTTCTCGGATCAACAAGTATCCATAACTTGATCCATACCAAGTCACCAAGTACGCACAATGTGACCCAATTCGCCTTCTCGGATCAACAAGCGCCAACTATTTGACTCTGTTCGACTTCACGAATCATAAAGGCTTGTATTTGAAGCCAATTGACTTCTCGGATCAACAAGTCTTTCAATTGACCCAATTCGGCTTCTCGGATCTACAAGTATGCATAACTTGATCCGTTTGTTTTACCAAGCCACCAAGTACGCATGGCTTCTCGGATCAACAAGCACAAATTATTTGACTCCGTTCGACTTCACGAATCACTAAGGCTTGTATTTGAACCCAATTGACTTCTCGGATCAACAAGTCTTTCTGTTGACCCAATTTGACTTCTCGGATCAACAAGTATCCATAACTTGATCCGTTTGTTTTACCAAGTCACCAAGTACGTACAATGTGACCCAATTCGCCTTCCCGGATCAACAAGGACCAACTATTTGACTCCGTTCGACTTCACGAATCATTAAGGTTTGTATTTGAACCCAATTGACTTCTCGGATCAACAAGTCTTTCAATTGACCCAATTCGGCTTCTCGGATCAACAAGTATCCATAACTAGATCCGTTTGTTTTACCAAGTTACCAAGTACGCACAGTGTGACCTAATTCGGCTTCTCGGATCAACAAGCACCAACTATTTGACTCGATTCGATTCCACAAATCATTAAGGCTTGTATTTGACCACAATTGACTTCTCGAATCAACAAGTCTTCCATTTGACCCAATTCGGCTTCTCGGATCAACAAGTATCCATAACTTGATCCATACCAAGTCACCAAGTACGCACAATGTGACCCAATTCGCCTTCTCGGATCAACAAGCGCCAACTATTTGACTCTGTTCGACTTCACGAATCATAAAGGCTTGTATTTGAAGCCAATTGACTTCTCGGATCAACAAGTCTTTCAATTGACCCAATTCGGCTTCTCGGATCTACAAGTATGCATAACTTGATCCGTTTGTTTTACCAAGCCACCAAGTACGCATGGCTTCTCGGATCAACAAGCACAAATTATTTGACTCCGTTCGACTTCACGAATCACTAAGGCTTGTATTTGAACCCAATTGACTTCTCGGATCAACAAGTCTTTCTGTTGACCCAATTTGACTTCTCGGATCAACAAGTATCCATAACTTGATCCGTTTATTTTACCAAGTCGCCATGTACGCACAATGTGACCCAATTCACCTTCTCGAATCAACAAGCACCAACTATTTGACTCTGTTCGACTTCACGAATCATTATGGTTTATATTTGAACCCAATTGACTTCTCGGATTAACAAGTCTTTCAATTGACCCAATTCGGCTTCTCGGATCAACAAGTATCCATAACTTGATCCGTTTGTTTTACCAAGTCACCAAGTACGTACAATGTGACCCAATTCGCCTTCCCGGATCAACAAGGACCAACTATTTGACTCCGTTCGACTTCACGAATCATTAAGGTTTGTATTTGTACCCAATTGACTTCTCGGATCATCGAGTCTTTCAATTGATCCAATTCGGCTTCTCGGATCAACAAGTATCCATAACTTGATCTGTTTGTTTTACCAAGTCACCAAGTACGCACAATGTGACCTAATTTAGCTTCTCGGATCAACAAGCACCAACTATTTCACTCGATTCGATTCCACGAATCATTAAGGCTTGTATTTCACCACAATTGACTTCTCGAATCAACAGGTATTCCATTTGACCCAATTCGGCTTCTCGGATCAACAAGTATCCATAACTTGATCCATTTGTTTTACCAAGTCACCGAGTACGCACAATGTGACCCAATTCGCATTCTCGGATCAACAAGCGCCAACTATTTAACTTTGTTCGACTTCAGGAATCATAAAGGCTTGTATTTGAAGCCAATTGACTTCTCGGATCAACAAGTCTTTTAATTGACCCAATTCGACTTCTCGGATCAACAAGTATCCATAACTTGATCCGTTTGTTTTACCAAGTTGCCAAGTTCGCACAATGTGACCCAATTCGCCTTCTCGAATCAACAAGCACCAACTATTTGATTTCGTTCGACTTCACGAATCATTATGGTTTGTATTTGAACCCAATTGACTTCTCCGATTAACAAGTCTTTTAATTGACCCAATTCGGCTTCTCGGATCAACAAGTATCCATAAATTGATCCGTTTGTTTTACCAAGTCACCAAGTACGTACAATATGGCCCAATTCGCCTTCCCGGATCAACAAACACCAACTATTTAACTCCGTTCGACTTCACGAATCATTAAGGTTTGTATTTGAACCCAATTGACTTCTCGGATCAACAAGTCTTTCAATTGACCCAATTCGGCTTCTCGGATCAACAAGTATCCATAACTAGATCCGTTTGTTTTACCAAGTTAAATCATTAAGGCTTGTATTTGACCACAATTGACTTCTCGAATCAACAAGTCTTCCATTTGACCCAATTCGGCTTCTCGGATCAACAAGTATCCATAACTTGATCCATTTGTTTTACCAAGTCACCGAGTACGCACAATGTGACCCAATTCGCATTCTCGGATCAACAAGCGCCAACTATTTGACTTTGTTCGACTTCACGAATCATAAAGGCTTGTATTTGAAGCCAATTGACTTCTCGGATCAACAAGTCTTTCAATTGACCCAATTCGACTTCTCGGATCAACAAGTATCCATAACTAGATCCGTTTGTTTTACTAAGTTGCCAAGTACGCACAATGTGACCCAATTCGCCTTCCCGGATCAACAAGCACCAACTATTTGATTTCGTTCGACTTCACGAATCATTATGGTTTGTATTTGAACCCAATTGACTTCTCCGATTAACAAGTCTTTCAATTGACCCAATTCGGCTTCTCGGATCAACAAGTATCCATAACCTGATCCGTTTGTTTTACCAAGTCACCAAGTACGTACAATGTGACCCAATTCGCCTTCCCGGATCAACAAGGACCAACTATTTGACTCCGTTCGACTTCACGAATCATTAAGGTTTGTATTTGTACCCAATTGACTTCTCGGATCAACGAGTCTTTCAATTGATCCAATTCGGCTTCTCGGATCAACAAGTATCCATAACTTGATCTGTTTATTTTACCAAGTCACCAAGTACGCACAATGTGACCTAATTCAGCTTCTCGGATCAACAAGCACCAACTATTTCACTCGATTCGATTCCACGAATCATTAAGGCTTGTATTTCACCACAATTGACTTCTCGAATCAACAGGTATTCCATTTGACCCAATTCGGCTTCTCGGATCAACAAGTATCCATAACTTGATCCATACCAAGTCACCAAGTACGCACAATGTGACCCAATTCGCCTTCTCGGATCAACAAGCGCCAACTATTTGACTCTGTTCGACTTCACGAATCATAAAGGCTTGTATTTGAAGCCAATTGACTTCTCGGATCAACAAGTCTTTCAATTGACCCAATTCGGCTTCTCGGATCTACAAGTATGCATAACTTGATCCGTTTGTTTTACCAAGCCACCAAGTACGCATGGCTTCTCGGATCAACAAGCACAAATTATTTGACTCCGTTCGACTTCACGAATCACTAAGGCTTGTATTTGAACCCAATTGACTTCTCGGATCAACAAGTCTTTCTGTTGACCCAATTTGACTTCTCGGATCAACAAGTATCCATAACTTGATCCGTTTGTTTTACCAAGTTACCAAGTACGCACAGTGTGACCTAATTCGGCTTCTCGGATCAACAAGCACCAACTATTTAACTTTGTTCGACTTCACGAATCATAAAGGCTTGTATTTGAAGCCAATTGACTTCTCGGATCAACAAGTCTTTCAATTGACCCAATTCGACTTCTCGGATCAACAAGTATCCATAACTTGATCCGTTTGTTTTACCAAGTCACCAAGTACGTACAATGTGACCCAATTCGCCTTCCCGGATCAACAAGGACCAACTATTTGACTCCGTTCGACTTCACGAATCATTAAGGTTTGTATTTGTACCCAATTGACTTCTCGGATCAACGAGTCTTTCAATTGATCCAATTCGGCTTCTCGGATCAACAAGTATCCATAACTTGATCTGTTTGTTTTACCAAGTCACCAAGTACGCACAATGTGACCTAATTCAGCTTCTCGGATCAACAAGCACCAACTATTTCACTCGATTCGATTCCACGAATCATTAAGGCTTGTATTTCACCACAATTGACTTCTCGAATCAACAGGTATTCCATTTGACCCAATTCGGCTTCTCGGATCAACAAGTATCCATAACTTGATCCATTTGTTTTACCAAGTCACCGAGTACGCACAATGTGACCCAATTCGCATTCTCGGATCAACAAGCGCCAACTATTTAACTTTGTTCGACTTCAGGAATCATAAAGGCTTGTATTTGAAGCCAATTGACTTCTCGGATCAACAAGTCTTTTAATTGACCCAATTCGACTTCTCGGATCAACAAGTATCCATAACTTGATCCGTTTGTTTTACCAAGTTGCCAAGTTCGCACAATGTGACCCAATTCGCCTTCTCGAATCAACAAGCACCAACTATTTGATTTCGTTCGACTTCACGAATCATTATGGTTTGTATTTGAACCCAATTGACTTCTCCGATTAACAAGTCTTTTAATTGACCCAATTCGGCTTCTCGGATCAACAAGTATCCATAAATTGATCCGTTTGTTTTACCAAGTCACCAAGTACGTACAATATGGCCCAATTCGCCTTCCCGGATCAACAAACACCAACTATTTAACTCCGTTCGACTTCACGAATCATTAAGGTTTGTATTTGAACCCAATTGACTTCTCGGATCAACAAGTCTTTCAATTGACCCAATTCGGCTTCTCGGATCAACAAGTATCCATAACTAGATCCGTTTGTTTTACCAAGTTAAATCATTAAGGCTTGTATTTGACCACAATTGACTTCTCGAATCAACAAGTCTTCCATTTGACCCAATTCGGCTTCTCGGATCAACAAGTATCCATAACTTGATCCATTTGTTTTACCAAGTCACCGAGTACGCACAATGTGACCCAATTCGCATTCTCGGATCAACAAGCGCCAACTATTTGACTTTGTTCGACTTCACGAATCATAAAGGCTTGTATTTGAAGCCAATTGACTTCTCGGATCAACAAGTCTTTCAATTGACCCAATTCGACTTCTCGGATCAACAAGTATCCATAACTAGATCCGTTTGTTTTACTAAGTTGCCAAGTACGCACAATGTGACCCAATTCGCCTTCCCGGATCAACAAGCACCAACTATTTGATTTCGTTCGACTTCACGAATCATTATGGTTTGTATTTGAACCCAATTGACTTCTCCGATTAACAAGTCTTTCAATTGACCCAATTCGGCTTCTCGGATCAACAAGTATCCATAACCTGATCCGTTTGTTTTACCAAGTCACCAAGTACGTACAATGTGACCCAATTCGCCTTCCCGGATCAACAAGGACCAACTATTTGACTCCGTTCGACTTCACGAATCATTAAGGTTTGTATTTGTACCCAATTGACTTCTCGGATCAACGAGTCTTTCAATTGATCCAATTCGGCTTCTCGGATCAACAAGTATCCATAACTTGATCTGTTTATTTTACCAAGTCACCAAGTACGCACAATGTGACCTAATTCAGCTTCTCGGATCAACAAGCACCAACTATTTCACTCGATTCGATTCCACGAATCATTAAGGCTTGTATTTCACCACAATTGACTTCTCGAATCAACAGGTATTCCATTTGACCCAATTCGGCTTCTCGGATCAACAAGTATCCATAACTTGATCCATACCAAGTCACCAAGTACGCACAATGTGACCCAATTCGCCTTCTCGGATCAACAAGCGCCAACTATTTGACTCTGTTCGACTTCACGAATCATAAAGGCTTGTATTTGAAGCCAATTGACTTCTCGGATCAACAAGTCTTTCAATTGACCCAATTCGGCTTCTCGGATCTACAAGTATGCATAACTTGATCCGTTTGTTTTACCAAGCCACCAAGTACGCATGGCTTCTCGGATCAACAAGCACAAATTATTTGACTCCGTTCGACTTCACGAATCATTAAGGCTTGTATTTGAACCCAATTGACTTCTCGGATCAACAAGTCTTTCTGTTGACCCAATTTGACTTCTCGGATCAACAAGTATCCATAACTTGATCCGTTTATTTTACCAAGTCGCCATGTACGCACAATGTGACCCAATTCACCTTCTCGAATCAACAAGCACCAACTATTTGACTCTGTTCGACTTCACGAATCATTATGGTTTATATTTGAACCCAATTGACTTCTCGGATTAACAAGTCTTTCAATTGACCCAATTCGGCTTCTCGGATCAACAAGTATCCATAACTTGATCCGTTTGTTTTACCAAGTCACCAAGTACGTACAATGTGACCAAATTCGCCTTCCCGGATCAACAAGGACCAACTATTTGACTCCGTTCGACTTCACGAATCATTAAGGTTTGTATTTGTACCCAATTGACTTCTCGGATCAACGAGTCTTTCAATTGATCCAATTCGGCTTCTCGGATCAACAAGTATCCATAACTTGATCTGTTTGTTTTACCAAGTCACCAAGTACGCACAATGTGACCTAATTCAGCTTCTCGGATCAACAAGCACCAACTATTTCACTCGATTCGATTCCACGAATCATTAAGGCTTGTATTTCACCACAATTGACTTCTCGAATCAACAGGTATTCCATTTGACCCAATTCGGCTTCTCGGATCAACAAGTATCCATAACTAGATCCATTTGTTTTAACAAGTCACCGAGTACGCACAATGTGACCCAATTCGCATTCTCGGATCAACAAGCGCCAACTATTTAACTTTGTTCGACTTCAGGAATCATAAAGGCTTGTATTTGAAGCCAATTGACTTCTCGGATCAACAAGTCTTTCAATTGACCCAATTCGACTTCTCGGATCAACAAGTATCCATAACTTGATCCGTTTGTTTACCAAGTTGCCAAGTACGCACAATGTGACCCTATTTGCCTTCTCGAATCAACAAGCACCAACTATTTGATTTCGTTCGACTTCACGAATCATTATGGATTGTATTTGAACCCAATTGACTTCTCCGATTAACAAGTCTTTCAATTGACCCAATTCGGCTTCTCGGATCAACAAGTATCCATAACCTGATCCGTTTGTTTTACCAAGTCACCAAGTACGTACAATGTGGCCCAATTCGCCTTCCCGGATCAACAAGCACCAACTATTTGACTCCGTTCGACTTCACGAATCATTAAGGTTTGTATTTGAACCCAATTGACTTCTCGGATCAACAAGTCTTTCAATTGACCCAATTCGGCTTCTCGGATCAACAAGTATCCATAACTAGATCCGTTTGTTTTACCAAGTTACCAAGTACGCACAGTGTGACCTAATTCGGCTTCTCGGATCAACAAGCACCAACTATTTGACTCGATTCGATTCCACGAATCATTAAGGCTTGTATTTGACCACAATTGACTTCTCGAATCAACAAGTCTTCCATTTGACACAATTCGGCTTCTCGGATCAACAAGTATCCATAACTTGATCCATTTGTTTTACCAAGTCACCAAGTACGCACAATGTGACCCAATTCGCCTTCTCGGATCAACAAGCGCCAACTATTTGACTCTGTTCGACTTCACGAATCATAAAGGCTTGTATTTGTAGCCAATTGACTTCTCGGATCAACAAGTCTTTCAATTGACCCAATTCGGCTTCTCGGATCTACAAGTATGCATAACTTGATCCGTTTGTTTTACCAAGCCACCAAGTATGCATGGCTTCTCGGATCAACAAGCACAAATTATTTGACTCCGTTCGACTTCACGAATCACTAAGGCTTGTATTTGAACCCAATTGACTTCTCGAATCAACAAGTCTTTCTGTTGACCCAATTTGACTTCTCGGATCAACAAGTATCCATAACTTGATCCGTTTATTTTACCAAGTCGCCAAGTACGCACAATGTGACCCAATTCACCTTCTCGAATCAACAAGCACCAACTATTTGACTCTGTTCGACTTCACGAATCATTATGGTTTATATTTGAACCCAATTGACTTCTCGGATTAACAAGTCTTTCAATTGACCCAATTCGGCTTCTCGGATCAACAAGTATCCATAACTTGATCCGTTTGTTTTACCAAGTCACCAAGTACGCACAATGTGACCTAATTCGGCTTCTCGGATCAACAAGCACCAACTATTTCACTCGATTCGATTCCACGAATCATTAAGGCTTGTATTTGACCACAATTGACTTCTCGAATCAACAAGTCTTCCATTTGACCCAATTCGGCTTCTCGGATCAACAAGTATCCATAACTTGATCCATTTGTTTTACCAAGTCACCGAGTACGCACAATGTGACCCAATTCGCATTCTCGGATCAACAAGCGCCAACTATTTGACTTTGTTCGACTTCACGAATCATAAAGGCTTGTATTTGAAGCCAATTGACTTCTCGGATCAACAAGTCTTTCAATTGACCCAATTCGACTTCTCGGATCAACAAGTATCCATAACTAGATCCGTTTGTTTTACTAAGTTGCCAAGTACGCACAATGTGACCCAATTCGCGTTCTCGAATCAACAAGCACCAACTATTTGATTTCGTTCGACTTCACGAATCATTATGGCTTGTATTTGAACCCAATTGACTTCTCGGATCAACAAGTCTTTCTGTTGACCCAATTTGACTTCTCGGATCAACAAGTATCCATAACTTGATCCGTTTATTTTACCAAGTCGCCATGTACGCACAATGTGACCCAATTCACCTTCTCGAATCAACAAGCACCAACTATTTGACTCTGTTCGACTTCACGAATCATTATGGTTTATATTTGAACCCAATTGACTTCTCGGATTAACAAGTCTTTCAATTGGCCCAATTCGGCTTCTCGGATCAACAAGTATCCATAACTTGATCCGTTTGTTTTACCAAGTCACCAAGTACGTACAATGTGACCCAATTCGCCTTCCCGGATCAACAAGGACCAACTATTTGACTCCGTTCGACTTCACGAATCATTAAGGTTTGTATTTGTACCCAATTGACTTCTCGGATCAACGAGTCTTTCAATTGATCCAATTCGGCTTCTCGGATCAACAAGTATCCATAACTTGATCTGTTTGTTTTACCAAGTCACCAAGTACGCACAATGTGACCTAATTCAGCTTCTCGGATCAACAAGCACCAACTGTTTCACTCGATTCGATTCCACGAATCATTAAGGCTTGTATTTCACCACAATTGACTTCTCGAATCAACAGGTATTCCATTTGACCCAATTCGGCTTCTCGGATCAACAAGTATCCATAACTAGATCCATTTGTTTTAACAAGTCACCGAGTACGCACAATGTGACCCAATTCGCATTCTCGGATCAACAAGCGCCAACTATTTAACTTTGTTCGACTTCAGGAATCATAAAGGCTTGTATTTGAAGCCAATTGACTTCTCGGATCAACAAGTCTTTCAATTGACCCAATTCGACTTCTCGGATCAACAAGTATCCATAACTTGATCCGTTTGTTTACCAAGTTGCCAAGTACGCACAATGTGACCCAATTTGCCTTCTCGAATCAACAAGCACCAACTATTTGATTTCGTTCGACTTCACGAATCATTATGGATTGTATTTGAACCCAATTGACTTCTCCGATTAACAAGTCTTTCAATTGACCCAATTCGGCTTCTCGGATCAACAAGTATCCATAACCTGATCCGTTTGTTTTACCAAGTCACCAAGTACGTACAATGTGGCCCAATTCGCCTTCCCGGATCAACAAGCACCAACTATTTGACTCCGTTCGACTTCACGAATCATTAAGGTTTGTATTTGAACCCAATTGACTTCTCGGATCAACAAGTCTTTCAATTGACCCAATTCGGCTTCTCGGATCAACAAGTATCCATAACTAGATCCGTTTGTTTTATCAAGTTACCAAGTACGCACAGTGTGACCTAATTCGGCTTCTCGGATCAACAAGCACCAACTATTTGACTCGATTCGATTCCACGAATCATTAAGGCTTGTATTTGACCACAATTGACTTCTCGAATCAACAAGTCTTCCATTTGACACAATTCGGCTTCTCGGAGCAACAAGTATCCATAACTTGATCCATTTGTTTTACCAAGTCACCAAGTACGCACAATGTGACCCAATTCGCCTTCTCGGATCAACAAGCGCCAACTATTTGACTCTGTTCGACTTCACGAATCATAAAGGCTTGTATTTGTAGCCAATTGACTTCTCGGATCAACAAGTCTTTCAATTGACCCAATTCGGCTTCTCGGATCTACAAGTATGCATAACTTGATCCGTTTGTTTTACCAAGCCACCAAGTACGCATGGCTTCTCGGATCAACAAGCACAAATTATTTGACTCCGTTCGACTTCAAGAATCACTAAGGCTTGTATTTGAACCCAATTGACTTCTCGGATCAACAAGTCTTTCTGTTGACCCAATTTGACTTCTCGGATCAACAAGTATCCATAACTTGATCCGTTTATTTTACCAAGTCGCCAAGTACGCACAATGTGACCCAATTCACCTTCTCGAATCAACAAGCACCAACTATTTGACTCTGTTCGACTTCACGAATCATTATGGTTTATATTTGAACCCAATTGACTTCTCGGATTAACAAGTCTTTCAATTGACCCAATTCGGCTTCTCGGATCAACAAGTATCCATAACTTGATCCGTTTGTTTTACCAAGTCACCAAGTACGTACAATGTGACCCAATTCGCCTTCCCGGATCAACAAGGACCAACTATTTGACTCTGTTCGACTTCACGAATCATTAAGGTTTGTATTTGAACCCAATTGACTTCTCGGATCAACGAGTCTTTCAATTGATCCAATTCGGCTTCTCGGATCAACAAGTATCCATAACTTGATCCGTTTGTTTTACCAAGTCACCAAGTACGCACAATGTGACCTAATTCGGCTTCTCGGATCAACAAGCACCAACTATTTCACTCGATTCGATTCCACGAATCATTAAGGCTTGTATTTGACCACAATTGACTTCTCGAATCAACAGGTATTCTATTTGACCCAATTCGGCTTCTCGGATCAACAAGTATCCGTAACTTGATCCATTTGTTTTACCAAGTCACCGAGTACGCACAATGTGACCCAATTCGCATTCTCGGATCAACAAGCGCCAACTATTTAACTTTGTTCGACTTCAGGTGATCATAAAGGCTTGTATTTGAAGCCAATTGACTTCTCGGATCAACAAGTCTTTCAATTGACCCAATTCGACTTCTCGGATCAACAAGTATCCATAACTTGATCCGTTTGTTTTACCAAGTTGCCAAGTACGCACAATGTGACCCAATTCGCCTTCTCGAATCAACAAGCACCAATTATTTGATTTCGTTCGACTTCACGAATCATTATGGTTTGTATTTGAACCCAATTGACTTCTCCGATTAACAAGTCTTTCAATTGACCCAATTCGGCTTCTCGGATCAACAAGTATCCATAACCTAATCCGTTTGTTTTACCAAGTCACCAAGTACGTACAATGTGGCCCAATTCGCCTTCCCGGATCAACAAGCACCAACTATTTAACTCCGTTCGACTTCACGAATCATTAAGGTTTGTATTTGAACCCAATTGACTTCTCGGATCAACAAGTCTTTCAATTGACCCAATTCGGCTTCTCGGATCAACAAGTATCCATAACTAGATCCGTTTGTTTTACCAAGTTACCAAGTACGCACAGTGTGACCTAATTCGGCTTCTCGGATCAACAAGCACCAACTATTTGACTCGATTCGATTCCACGAATCATTAAGGCTTGTATTTGACCACAATTGACTTCTCGAATCAACAAGTCTCCCATTTGACCCAATTCGGCTTCTCGGATCAACAAGTATCCATAACTTGATCCATTTGTTTTACCAAGTCACCGAGTACGCACAATGTGACCCAATTCGCATTCTCGGATCAACAAGCGCCAACTGTTTGACTTTGTTCGACTTCACGAATCATAAAGGCTTGTATTTGAAGCCAATTGACTTCTCGGATCAACAAGTCTTTCAATTGACCCAATTCGACTTCTCGGATCAACAAGTATCCATAACTAGATCCGTTTGTTTTACCAAGTTGCCAAGTACGCACAATGTTACCCAATTCGCCTTCTCGAATCAACAAGCACCAACTATTTGATTTCGTTCGACTTCACGAATCATTATGGTTTGTATTTGAACCCAATTGACTTCTCCGATTAACAAGTCTTTCAATTGACCCAATTCGGCTTCTCGGATCAACAAGTATCCATAACTAGATCCGTTTATTTTACCAAGTTACCAAGTACGCACAGTGTGACCTAATTCGGCTTCTCGGATGAACAAGCACCAACTATTTGACTCGATTCGATTCCACGAATCATTAAGGCTTGTATTTGACCACAATTGACTTCTCGAATCAACAAGTCTTCCATTTGACCCAATTCGGCTTCTCGGATCAACAAGTATCCACAACTTGATCTGTTTGTTCTACCAAGTCACCAAGTACGTACAATGTGACCCAATTCGCCTTCCCGGATCAACAAGCACCAACGATTTGACTCCGTTCGACTTCACGAATCATTAAGGCTTGTATTTGAACCCAATTGACTTCTCGGATCAACAAGTCTTTCTGTTGACCCAATTCTACTTCTCGGATCAACAAGTATCCATAACTTGATCCGTTTATTTTACCAAGTCGCCAAGTACGCACAATGTGACACAATTCGCCTTCTCGAATCAACAAGCACCAACTATTTGACTCCGCTCGACTTCACGAATCATTATGGTTTGTATATGAACCCAATTGACTTCTTGGATTAACAAGTCATTCAATTGACCCAATTCGGCTTCCCGGATCAACAAGTATCCATAACGTGATCCGTTTGTTTTACCAAGTCACCAAGTACGCACAGTGTGACCTAATTCGGCTTCTCGGATCAACAAGCACCAACTATTTGACTCGATTCGATTCCACGAATCATTACGGCTTGTATTTGACCACAATTGACTTCTCGAATCAACAAGTCTTCCATTTGACCCAATTCGGCTTCTCGGATCAACAAGTATCCATAACTTGATCCATTTGTTTTACCAAGTCACCAAGTACGCACAATGTGACCCAATTCGCCTTCTCGGATCAACAAGCGCCAACTATTTGACTCTGTTCGACTTCACGAATCATAAAGGCTTGTATTTGAAGCCAATTGACTTCTCGGATCAACAAGTCTTTCAATTGACCCAATTCGGCTTCTCGGACCTACAAGTATGCATAACTTGATCCGTTTGTTTTACCAAGCCACCAAGTACGCATGGCTTCTCGGATCAACAAGCCCAAATTATTTGACTCCGTTCGACTTCACGAAT